>PVKA01031697.1:0-25000 GCA_004027165.1 Ctenomys sociabilis | reverse complement strand
CCCCAGGCTGGGGAAATGCTCACGCCCATAATCCCAGCCTTGGATCACACATAATTCCAGTGGATCATGAGTTAATCACAAACCCTAGAAGTCCCCACCCCGTGACTACATGAGGCTTTGGGGGGACAACTAGACACAAACCATAACATTCCACCCCTGGGCCCCCAAAGTCTCATGCACATCCCTTTTGCGCAAAAGATATTTTAGTCCATCTCTAAGAGTTGCCGAAGTTGCAACGGTTGAAAAACTGCTGAAAAGCCAAGTTCCAAATCTCCTCCAAGATCCAAAGCAAACTCTGTGAGCCCTATACAAATGAAAACTTAAACACTTGCAACATTCAAAGGCACACAATAAACGCTACCATTCCAAAAGGTACACATAGCAGGATACAAACCACTGGGGCCAAAGCAAGTCCGAAATCCAGCAGAGCAGACGTTAAGTCCTGCAGTTCCAAGTGGGATATCCGAAGCAATCTGTGCTGAGGTGTGAGCTCCAAAGGCCTGACATGACTCCTCCCTTACAGCACTCGTGGTGGTAGCTCCCGTGGATTCTCTCTCAGGATGGCTTTGCTCCCTCCTTGCAGCTTCCCTTAGATGATCCTTATTCCTGGCTTTTCCAAATTTCTGGAGTTTCCACTGACTAGGCTTCTCACTCACAGCTTCACGCACAGCCCTCTCAGGGGCACACTGCCTGGCCTCCCAGGCCTTCTTGTGCAGTTGAGGTGGAAGCCTTCTTAACCCAGAACTCCTGCATTCTGCATGCGCCTAAAACCAGTGCCACGTGGATGATGCCAAGGTCTGCTGCCAGCTGGAGCAGTAGCCAGGCTTCCCTTGTTCTAGGTGTAGGGGTCGAGTGCCTGGATCACTGAGCACTCTGACCCTGATTCCTAGGAACAAATTCCCCATGCCAGCGCCATTCTGGATCCTGGTGTGGCCGCAGCTGCCATTCGGGAGCATGGGGCTCAGCGGCTTTCCCCTCAAGGCAGAGTCCTTGACCTTTGCTGTTCTGAGGCTGCACAGGGTGGAGACCTGCCTCCTCCTGGGATGCCCTCAGCCCATTCTTTCCAGGCTCAGGCTCCTTCCTGGTAGTGGAGATCCTCTCAGCCCCATGTCTGCAGGCCACAGCTGTATTGGAGCTTCCTTTCTGGCCAAACTCACAACATTTTGGGCCATCCTGCTGGGCTCCTTGCTCTTCATTCTCAACATAAATCTGGCTAAAAGCCCCCAGCAATAACCAGGCCACTGCCCCAATATTGGCTGCTTCGAAATATCTTTTGACAGATTGGTCAGTCCACCATGCTCAAGCTCACTCTCAGGCAAAGTCTCGGGACACGAGCAAAACAGAAAGCTTTTCTGCTAAATCAGAACACAAATGATCTGGAGTTCAACAACCAATGCAATCCTTCCCAGCAGAAACCTCCCAGCCTGGTCTTTACGGGATGGCTTTCCACCCGCCTTCTCGTCTTCTGAGCTCTGACCAGAATCTCCCAAACAAACAGCCAAAGCTGTTTCAGCGCTTCACTTATTGGTGACATCTCTGAACCTTTCCTGTCTCTTCCCATAAACCATTCCCCAAAGCTTATAATCCACATGGCCGGGTTTAGCTACAGCAATGACCCCACTCCTGGTTCCACATTCTGCTTTGGTTTATTCTTCATTTTTTTTTGGTTTACTCTTCTCTCATTGCTGGGACAAATACCCGACACTCAAAATGAAGGAAGGAAAGGTTTATTTAGCTCACAGTTACTGGAGATTTCAGTCCCTATTCAGCTGGCTCCAAGGCAGAGCAGCACAAGCAGAGAACAGCCTTTCATGGCACCAGCAACAAGCAAGAGCACCAGCGAGGGGTGGCAGGAGCTCAAGCAGCGGCTTCTCTTCCCCCCTTACACTGTACTGCAAATTACCTGCCCCAGGGCAGGTGCTGCATCCACACCCACAGTAAGCAACCACCAACTCCAGAAGCTGCCCCATGACTGCATGAGGCTTGGGGAGCAACTAGACACAAGCCATAACAGTGATCCCCATACCCCCGTCTCAGGCTCAGCGTGGCTCTCAAGGGTGAGGTTACAGGTGTGCGCCTCCACACCTGGCCATAAAAAGTATTTTTAAAAAGAGAATTAAAGTGGTGCGTTTCAGACGCCATGGCCCACTTCTGAGTGTTTAGAACTCAGAACTTCTAAACACTCCCGGGCCCGAACACCCTGCTAGACCAGGGAAGTAAGATTGCTGGCAATTGGCGCTGGACCCCGGCAGCCTTTGCTGCTGTCAGGGGGGCCCATGCAGGTGGCTGTAAAGGGCTCCGGGTTGGGGCCATGCTGGTTACATGCTGGGCGTTAACGGAGACGCACAGTCTCTATGGCAGGGCTGCGAGGGCTGCTTACCCCCAACACTCATCCAGCACCTGCCAAATATGAAAAACACCTTTTCTTCTGTGTCTAGTTTGCCTTCTCTTGCACAGCAAATCCAGTGAAAATCTTGCTGTTCAGGGCATGGAGTGGCTTAAATCTTTTTTTGTCCACCAGCTTTAAAGCAGATATCTGTGAATAAGGAAGAATGAATGACACTTCTGTGAAGGCAATTATTGTGATGGGCATGTGGCTCCCGGCTGTGATCACTAATCACTGTCCAGGAAGCCACTGAAGGGTGTCGGCCACCTCCCCCATGGCTCATGCTGCCTGCTTCTTCCTCCGAGGAGAGGGAGCCACAGGCCAGCACATGCCGTTGTCATCAAAACCAGATCAAATGGTGCGATGCAGTGGCACCGTTTCTGCTCACTGCACCCTTGGTGTGAATAAGCGCAAGCACTGGGCCTAAATATCTGTGCTCTGTCTTTCTTTCTTGTCCTCATTTTCTTTTAAATGTGATTTTTGGAAAAAGGAAACCTACATAGTGGAACCACTTAAATGATGATGAGAGAATAAGTATAGAGCATCTTCAGATCTCAGCCAGGAGAGAGGGTGAAGGGGAGGAGAAAGATGGAGGGGGAGGGGAAGGGGATGGAGGGGATGCGGATGGAGGGGAGGGGGAGTGGGAGAAGGAGAGAGGGAGAAGGGAAAGGGAGAAATGGGGAGACAGAGAGGAGAGAGAGAGGGAGGGAGAGGGGAGAGAGAGGAAGGAGGAAAGAGAGGGGTTGGAGGAAGAGGGAGCGAGGGTGAGTATAGTCAGGTGCAGGGCCAACAGTCATCCAACTTGGTTGGGCAAAGGGTTCTTGGGCCCAAGGCCTCAGTTCCTATGGCCCCTTAAATCCCTAACAACCCGAGGTCAAGTCTCCAAGGAAGGGCTCCCTGCAAATGAGACTGTGGAGGTGGAGGCCCTCGGACCCCAGGGCAGGCGTGACTCCATAGTCAGCTTGCCCTGGGTCATACAAACCAAACTAGAAGCACCAGTGCTTACCACCGATGTCGCCAGTGTGCAACATCCCTGTGTGTTCCGTGCAAAGGTGGGCAAGCAAGGAGGACTGACAGCGTGAAGAGGGCGCGTTCTCATGTGCTCACTCCAGGGGCCTGGGCTCCATATGCAAACCTTTGGAATCATTTGATTAATATGCAGTTTTATATTTCTCGGCACATAGAAGGAATTGCAGCTGTATAGTAGTGACTGTCACCCACAGGAAGGCACCACAGGCTACGTCAACTGAGACTGAAGGATGCAGTACCGGGGAGCGGAATGTCACATGACAGATGTCTTGGAGAAGTTGGAGCTAGGAGGAAATTTAGGATGTGAATCAGGAATTCAGATGCTCAGATCTTAACACTTGAGGAAATGAAATGATGGTTTGTATCCACCAGCAGGATTCCATCAGGAAAACATATCCACCTAATCAGATAATTGCCTGTTTATTAACACAAACAATAACAAGGAAAGAGCACTGCCAGTAATGGCAACAACCGCTCAGCAGGGTATAAAAGGACACAGGGGCAGGCAGGCTTCCAAACCTCTCAGACCTTCCACCTTGCAAGCCCACCCAGAACCTCCAGCCACCGGTACCATGGTGAACTCCTGCTGTGGCTCTGTCTGCTCTGAGCAGGACTGTGGCCAGGAGAGCTGCTGCCAGCCTAGCTGTTGCCAGCCCACCTGCTGCCGGCCCACCTGCTGCGTGTCCAGCTGCTGCAGGCCGCAGTGCTGCCAGTCCAGCTGCTGCAGACCCACCTGTTGCATTTCTAGCTGCTGCAGACCTTCTTGCTGCATCTCTAGCTGCTGCAGGCCCCAGTGCTGCCAGCCCAGCTGCTGCCGCCCCAGCTGCTGCATCTCCAGCTGCTGCAGGCCTTCTTGCTGCATCTCCAGCTGCTGCAGGCCCCAGTGCTGCCAGCCCAGCTGCTGCCGTCCCAGCTGCTGCATCTCCAGCTGCTGCAGGCCCCAGTGCTGCCAGCCCAGCTGCTGCATCTCCAGCTGCTGCAGGCCCCAGTGCTGCCAGCCCAGCTGCTGCCGTCCCAGCTGCTGCATCTCCAGCTGCTGCAGGCCCCAGTGCTGCCAGCCCAGCTGCTGCCGTCCCAGCTGCTGCATCTCCAGCTGCTGCAGGCCCCAGTGCTGCCAGCCCAGCTGCTGCATCTCCAGCTGCTGCAGGCCCCAGTGCTGCCAGCCCAGCTGCTGCCAGCCCAGCTGCTCGAGTGCCTCTTGCTGCTGAGGGCTCCAACCTGCACACAGCTGTTCTCCATCAACAACCATTCCTGGTGTAGTTCCTCTTGGAGTTGACCATGAGAGCCCAGTGCAAAAATCTCTGAGAGAATTTCTCGAGCACCATCTACACTCTCCTCTCACCCGAAGCTACTGTCTCCCTAGTGAACAAGTTTGATTATGCTCTGAAATCTGGTAACCGCCGTGCCACCTTTGTGCAGATACTTGTTCTCATCTTCTTCCAGTGGATGCATTCTTTTTTTTTTGTATTCCTTCATTTTTAATAAATCCAAAAATTAAAGCATAGAATTGCAAAGTGTCCAGTGTCCTTATTTTTCTTTCTTAAACCATTTTTCTTACACGGGACTTTTAGGGCAGCTCACCTCTAAAGGATGGCAGAACTGAAGGACAGGATTTCACCTGCGTTCCTTTGTTCCCACTGCACTTGTTAATCTAAAGCAGGAGGACGCTTCTCCCAGGAGCAACTGGGTTTACCTGAGGACCTTCTTTGGTTAAAGATCAAGATCTGGGGGCGCAGTTGGTGGCCTTTCCCTGGCGAGTGTCCCTCGGTGCGGGGGAGCCCACCTGCCTCCGTGCAGCTGGCGCTCCCGACACCAGTGCTCACATCCCTCTCCTGCATCCCTCTCCCAGCCCCCTCTGCTGCTTCCTGGGATTTGAACACCACTCGTGCTCAAATCCCCTGGTGTGGTGGCTCCAGAGAACTCCCAGTCCAGACACTGCGTCCCTAATCTCCATTCTTGTGACCTTCTGCAGTCATGCACGGTGCTCGGTGGCCTCGAGGCCAGGGCTCAGGTGGGTTAGCCGTCCACTGGCCTGGTAAAGCTTCCACTTTATTTTCCAATATTTGCACAGCAGGTTTTAGGGAAGTTGGCTTGAATTCTTTTTTTTCCAGACCACAGGGTCTGGGCAGTGGGAAACCACACAGGTCAGTCACCCACCTCCTCAGGGCAGTGCACTCGGAGGCTCCCACCTGGCGCTACGTGTGAAGGAGCTGGGAGCCGGGAGGGGTCACTCCAAGAAATGTGTAGTAAGTTGGCTTTGGTCAAAAACATATACGGACAAGGACTTTTTGCGTGGAAGTTAATAAATAAATAAATAGACTCGGAGAAACGTGGAATAAGCTAACAAGCACGTTAGAGTAACGCAGTTTCCACAAATACTATCTCCTCTGACCTCCTGGGGGGGTCGCAAGAGTGAGCGACACAGTGGTTTCCCTCTCAGGAGGTGAGGCGCCTTCACACGGGCACTCCTGGTCAGTCATCACTCCCTGCAGGCCTCCCCAGGAGGAGCAGACAGAGCAGAAAGGGCAGAGAGTGGAGGGGCAGCTAGCTGGAGGATGGGGCAGGGACGCGTGGGGTGCATGTGCACCTGCGGTGACCAGGGCGGGAGCTGCGGGGTAGGAGAGCTCCCGGGCGGGAGCACCCTAGGCGCCCCGCCTGCCATTCCTCTTCTTAGGACTGAGAAGTGAGTATGTGACTCAGTTTACAAAGCTTGGGGCCTCGGGCTGGAGGAAACGTGGAAGGCAGCGTGTGGGCGCACAGCGTGAGCCTGCGGCTGCACAGAGAACAGTACACGCTGGGCTCCCGAGGTTTCAGCCTGGAACAAGGGCAGGGCTGGATTTCCCCAGAAGCCTCTCCTTTTAACTTTCTGGCGAAGAAGTTGTTGCGCTTTGAGCGTGCCCTGCCATGCTGGGGGCGGCTGGGATGGGAGGTGAAATCGCAACTCAGAGGTAGAGCGATTTCAAGGCAGCCCAAAGTGCAAGCTGTAGCTTCCGTCCTGCTGACTTGTTTAAAGTATGGATGAGCAGCGAAAAGAGGCGCTGCAAGGTTACAAATAAATTCAGCTGGCTGGAGAAGAAATGCAACTAAAATTGGGCTGAGAAGAATGGCAGAGTGATGCCCAGGGAGCTAAGGACTTCCCAGGAAGCTCCTCCTCTTAAAGGCCCACACCTCCCCTACCACCAGGCGGGGTACCCAGCCTTTAATGCACGGAGCCTTAGGGACGCTCTGTATTGGAAGCATTGCAATTATGATCACCAAGAAAGGGCATAAATGGGGTCCCTTAGAGGGCGACAGTCCAGCTACTACGTGTGACAACCCAAGGAATAAACATACTAAATCACCTAGGCCGAGATTTTATTTATACAAAATTCAAATCTTGTAATACTAAACCCTGTTCTTCAGAAATGCTTGACTGTTTGGTTAACGTGTAAAGAAAAGCAATAAAAAACTACTCGTGCCGTTTTTTGTGTGTGTATATATACATACATATGTTTCACTACAAAATAGCCCTACATTTATACGTCCCTTTTTTGTTTACTGTTGGCATGGATACACAGCCACTTTCTCTTGATTTGATGAGAAGAAAGCTTTGTACTAATAGTGTTTAGACAGGATATCATGTCTTCATCTTATACTATGAGTAACTACAAGGACAACACTATGCAATATAGTAATTATTGTAACTGCATCACTAACCTGCTGTGAAACTGTCTCACTGCTACTTCTATCTCAAGAAAATTACTAAATAAAAAAATAAAAAAAAACTACTCCAACTCAGGTTGTGGCTCTTGTCATGGGCGAAAACAGGCCGGGCCCAGAGGAGACGCACAGCAGCCATTGGTGGGGACCACCTGCTCCCCTTCTGGCGCACACTGTGGGCGCTGGGGCTGCTGAGCAGATGCTCGTGGGCTGGCACGTGTGCACCCCACGTGTTCCCTGCATGTGTGTGCTCTTCATAGCAACAAAGGAGTTTTTTAAATTCACATGAATTAAAATGTTTTCTTACAGCCTAGGACTCTGGGAGATGGCGGCAGGGGCATCGTGAGTTCAAGACCAGCCTAGGCAAGATAGAAAGACCCTGTCTCAGCGTAACAATTAAACAGGGCTGATGCAGTACTTTCACGTAATTCTATGAGAGGAAAGATTTGCACTAATAGTGTTTGGACAGGATATCCTGTCTGCTTCTTCTACTATGGATAACCACCAGGAAGATGACAATGTAAAAAGTATTAATTATTGAAACTGTACTATAATTCAGCCTTAAAAGAAGATACGTATACAGTTACATTCTCTTAATTCAATGAATAGAGGCATCTGCTCTAATAGTGTTTATAAATAGAATATCGTGTCTGTACCTTGTACAACAAATAACCACTATGAAAACAATATATAATATATTAACTATTGAATCTGTTCTATTAATTTGAAATAAAACAGGGCTGGCATTATAGCTCAGTGTAAAGGCACTGGGCATATTCCCAGTCCAACTCTATAGACACGTGCACATATAAATACACACAGAGCTATAGCTACATCTACATCTATACCTTTCTATATCTATCTATCCATCTATCTATCTATATTTAAGAACTTAAGATCTTGATTTCTATCCCAAAGTAACATGATCTAATGAAAAATTTTTTTTTTCAAGAATACAAAATAGTGATAGAAAAAACACCATTAGAAATGGCACGAAATTTCACTGAAGAAAGTAATAGCAGTTCAACAATGGTCGCTGCATTGCATGGTGCTGTCTTCAAATTAGTTGTTCAGGGTACCAGAAAAATGCGCAAGTTTTGGTTTAAAGAAAAAAGAAAAATAGTTGGTATTGTGCAATTGCTTTAAAGAAAAAACAGTAACAAAAATTGTAAGAAAAAGATAATAAGAAAAAATAATAAGTACTAACTTCTCCTTTCAAAGGGCCAGCAGAGGTTGGCCGTGCAGCCGCCGCAAGCCTTCTGCGCGCACTGCTGTATGTCCCTTCTTTCATTTGTCCTTTCCTCCTCCCAGCTTCTCCTTCCCACTGAACAAATTCCCTGTCACAGCATCTATTGTACCTTTCAGATTTTAATTACTTTCAGGTGATTTAATTTAAATAAGTTGAATTTTCCAGTTTATTGGAGGTAGCAAGTGCAGTTGTCTTTATTTAGCTCACACTATTGCTACAACACAGTGGTCACCTAATGGCAGCTCACCTCAGCTGCAGATGCCACTCATAGCCAAGTTGCATGTAAAAATACGACTGCACAGCGGCACAAGCTGTGCCACGAAGCAGAGCCTCGGGTCTCTCCCGCCTTTCCTTGCCGGGTATCATATCACGTGCTCCAGGTTACTGCAGCTGCAAAGTGTACTCCCACACCTGCTTGCTGATGTCATTTGAGGCCATTTATTCAAATTTCCCCAGAGTTAACTGAGTCTATTTGTCTCGTAGCATTCTAAACACAGAGACACACATGTGTGTGTGGGCATATGCAAACACACACACACACACACACTAGTTCCAAAGGAAAGCAATTATGTAACAAAGTTGCTCACCACCTTCTGCTCTGCATCATAAATGTGGTGCTTAGAAAGGCTTTAGATAATTTAAAGTTGTGTCTCAATCCCAGTCATCAATGCTGCTTCCCTAGACTTCAAGTGGAAGTTAGGAACAGGACACGGATCGTGATCCCTCCCAGGTGGAGATTGCTCTTTAGAATAAGCCAGTAGCTGGCAGCTCCCCTCTCCATGACAGTACACAGTGTGGCCTAAGGTCAGCCCGCTGTCTCTGGACTCAGCTGCACTGTGATGGGTGGAGAGTTCTTTTCTGAAGACCACACTCACCTGGAGATCACTCTCACCTGGAGACCATTCTCACCTGGAGACCGCACTCACCTGGAGACCACTCTCACCTGGAGACCGCTCTCACCTGGAGACCACTCTCACCTGGAATACACACTCACCTGGAGAGCACACTCACCTGGAGAACACACTCACCTGGAGATCACACTCACCTGGAGACCGCTCTCACCTGGAGACCGCTCTCACCTGGAGAACGCTCTCACCTGGAGAACACACTCACCTGGAGACCTCTCACCTGGAGACCACTCTCACTTGGAGACCACTCTCACCTGCGGAGTTGGACCCCACCTTTGTCCCCTTTGGCATATTCCATCCTCTCTGTGATTCTGCATAAGCTCATTTATTGGATCTGCATCTCTGCTTATTTTTTTAATTTTACAAAATATATTTATTAGGTACAAGGTCTTGCCATGCAGCTCAGACTCTTAGTGACCCTCCTGTCTCAGCCTCCCAGAGCTGGGATTGCAGGTGTGCCCCACCACACCAGGTTTCAGTGCTGGGATGGCCTGCAGCACCCAAGATCAAACCTGGTCACTGTGCTTGCCAGGTAGGCGCTTAGGCCACTGAGCTGTCTCTCCAGCCTTACATCACTTTAATCTTTCTAGCAAAAAGAGCCATTGATGTTTTCCACTGGTGTTTCCAGCATACAAGCACTCGGTGTTCCCTCCAAACACAGAAGAGCAAGCTGGACTTGCCGCTGTGGAAAGGCCGCGTCCCTGCCCGGTGCCGCGCTCCATGTGAGGCCCTCCTTGCTGTCATCACAAAGGCCTCACGAGCCAGCATGCGCTGTCTCTGCTCTGCTCCCCTGCATCACTCTGGGTCTGCGAGGGCCACTTTGCGACGTTGTGGGCTGTGGAGCAGGCTGTGAGCTGCCACGCTGAGACCCATGAGCAGCAGGTCACCAAGGTGTACAGTGTCACTGACACCTAGCTTTAAGGAAGCTCGAGCCCCAGTGCTGCTTAGCTGTTCATGAAGGAGGATGCAGGACTTCTAATTCAGCAGGGCGAGGAAATGGCGCTCTGCATCCACCGGGAAATACACTTCCCTGACCAGGTAATCGTCTGTTTATTAACACAAACAACAACAGGGAAGAATGCTTTTGTGGTGACAACAGCTGTTTGGCAGGGTATAAAAGGACACAGGGACAGCCAGGCTTCCAAACTCTCAGAACCTCCACCTCCTAAACCCGCTCAGAACCTCCAGCCGCCAACGTCATGGTCAACTCCTGTTGTGGCTCCATCTGCTCTGAGCAGGGCTGTGGCCAGGAGAGCTGCTGCCGGCCCAGCTGCTGTGTGTCCAGCTGCTGCAGGCCTCAGTGCTGTGTGTCCAGCTGTTGCAGGCCCCAGTGCTGCGTGTCCAGCTGCTGCAGGCCTCAGTGCTGCGTGTCCAGCTGCTACCAGCCCAGCTGCTGTATGTCCAGCTGCTGCAGGCCTCAGTGCTGCGTGTCCAGCTGCTGCCAGCCCAGCTGCTGTGTGTCCAGCTGCTTCAGGCCCCAGTGCTGCCAGCCCAGCTGCTGTGTGTCCAGCTGCTGCAGGCCCCAGTGCTGCCAGCCCACCTGCTGCAGGCCCACCTGCTGCGTGTCCAGCTGCTGCAGGCCCCAGTGCTGCCAGCCCACCTGCTGCAGGCCCACCTGCTGCGTGTCCAGCTGCTGCAGACCCCAGTGCTGCCAGCCCAGCTGCTGCATCTCCAGCTGCTGCTGCCCCTCCTGCTGCTAGACCACCTGCTGTACCCCCTCCCCTGCATGCCCTCGTGGTCCTTGCAGCTGAGCACCTCTCCCTGCATGTTTCTGTTCCTGTTTGTATGCCCTCCTATGTGCGTATGTAAGCCAGATGCTTGGCTCAGCCGGCTTGTGGCTGCAGCTGTCCTCTCTCATCCCCTGAGCTGCTCACTCTTTCTCTCCCAAATGAACAGAAGTTTTAATTTCTTGTGAAACCTACTAACCGTCATGTCACTTTCATGGAAATTCTTGTTCTTGCCTATATTTTCTCACATGGAGATATTCCTTGCCTTTAAATAAATCCAAATTTTGAAGCATAGAAATATAAGTGTGTCGTATGAGCTTGAATTGTATTCTTTTCTGGCAGTTTGTGGCTGGGTCATCTCTAAAGAACGAGAGAACAGAAGCATACCTGCAGGTGCACCTGCTGTGTTCCCGCAAAGCGGGCAGCCTAAGCAGGAGGGCGGCTCGGGGCGGCACCTGAGGCTCAGATCTCTGAGTTGCAAACCGAACTGGATGAGAACTGACTCAGATCCTCAAGGTCAGCAGTGACCCTAGACATTGGATTTGATTTGGATCGCGTCCAACTCAGCTTGCAAGCAAGGTCCTAGAAAGAACTGGGTTTGTGAATGGGGGCCCCGCTGCATTCTCCTTTTGCACGTGCCATAGCGCTGCTTGGAGACGCTGCTGTCACATGGATTTCTTGCTGCTCTTCTCCTTTGGGGCTGGGTCTGAGGTCTGAGACGGTGTCAGGATCCGGCTGGAGGAGGGGCCATGGGCTTCTGCTGGAGCAGCGCATCTTACCCTTTGCTTGGTTTTTCTTAAGCTCTTTTATTTATTTTATTTTATATTTTGCGGAACCAGGGATTGAACTCAGGCCCTTGGGCTTTCCAGACAAACACTTATTCTACTGAGCCGTCTCCCTGGTCCCTCTTAAGCTCTTTTAAACACACGTCGCCATCCAGCCGTGCACTCTCAGTCCACAATGCTCGGGGGCCGGGGTCCTACTGTGAGGAACGCCAAGTTCCCTCCCAAGTACTCACAGAATCCTGCAAGGCCCGCAACCCTCGGCCCAGTTCCTTCTCCCCCCTTGCTGCCCATCACACAAACACAGCCACGTGGAGACACAGAGGGAAGCAGCCATCCTGGAGCTGTCTTCTCAGCCCAGCTTCTGCGCTGTCAGCACTGATTCACAGGACACGAGGTCTGCACTCATCCAGGGAGGCAGGCACGGCGCATACCGCGGCTCCTTAACTGTCCGCCGCTCGGGCCTGGCCCCTCCCTCCACCTCAAAGCTCCCTGTCCTCCTTCCAGTCCCACCGCTGCTGTGCCACTTAGCTGGTGCCCACGACATCCATGTGATGCTCGCATCGCAGCGCAGCTTGAGCCTCCATGCTCGCTCTCCCCATCCTTTCCCTTCCCCCAGGCTCCTGGCCCTTCCGGTTTGCAGGAGCTCCATCCCCTTGTCCCCTTCTAGCCCTTCTTCACTGTGCTGTGTGTTCCTGTGCTGCCTTACTCAAAGGAGAGACACCGCCTGCTGTTTAAGCTTGGGGCTGATTTGTGCTATTCCACCTACATCTTCCAGGGGCATTCATATCCCTACAAA
Organism: Ctenomys sociabilis; assembly: GCA_004027165.1. Taxonomy (NCBI): domain Eukaryota; kingdom Metazoa; phylum Chordata; class Mammalia; order Rodentia; family Ctenomyidae; genus Ctenomys; species Ctenomys sociabilis. The sequence continues at coordinate 12,421 of PVKA01031697.1, read as the reverse complement.
CGTCTGGAATTCATCTTTCTTTCTAGTCCAGCAGCATGCCACACTCTATAGATACCACATTGTCTGTTTTCAGTCACGTCTTGATGGTCACACGGGCTGCTTCCAGAACTAGCTAGCGTGCATTGTGCTGCGATAAGATGCGTGGATCATGGGACACGACCAGAGTTGAGTCAACAGCTCTGTAAAAAAACAAAAACAGGCTAAAGCAAAGACAGAAACCATGGGATCATCTCCACAGATGCAGAAAAATCTTTTATTCATGTGAGGTGTGAGGTGCACTCATTCATGATAAAAAAAAAAAAAAAAAAAACAGCAGAAAATCAGAATAGATGGTCTTCACTTCAGACTGAGAAAAGCCTTCCATGGCAAAGCAACGATCAGCATCATCCTAGATGGACGAAAACTTAAGCTTTCCCTCAAACATCAGGAACAGGACAAGGACGTCCCCGGCACCGGTCCTGTTCAGTATAGTTCTGGAAGCATTAGCCAGAGCAGGAGACAAGGGAGAGAGAGAAATGCAAGAATATAGAAAGGGCAGACATTGCTGGGCCTACGGATAGCCCACCTCTATTAGGGACTGCTGGACTGTATGGGATTATTTTGCTGAATTCACACACTTGCAACATATTAATGGCAATGGAACACCCATCTCTGACAAAACTAAGAAAAAGGGGGATACAAGTGAAGGACCATTTTGTATCTGTATATACAAAGTAGTTAGAATAGATACACAGCTACTTTCTCTTAATTCAATGAGAAGAAAGATTTGTACTAACAGTATTTGGACAGGATATCCTGTCTGCATCTTATACTAGGAATAACCACTACGAAGACAATAATATGCAATGTAGTAATTATTGAAACTGTCCTACTGATCAGTTTTGAAACTGCCTCCTTGCTATTTGTTTCTCAATAAAATTAATAAAAAAATAAAAATAAATAAACAATAAAAAATTAAAAAACGATAGGAAGGGAAGAAGTTAAATTATCGTTATTCACAGATGGCATGATCCCCTCCATAGAAGACCCCAGTACTCCACCAGAAGACTTCAAGAATTAATAAGAGAACTTAGTAGTATAGCTGCATACAGTCAGCATTCAGAAGTCAACAGCCTTCCTCTACACAAACAACAAACTAACTGAGACAGAAATTAAGGAAACCACACTCTCCAAAATAGCATCAAAAAAGAAAAAACTTAGGAATCAAACTGACAATGGAAATAAAAGATGTATATATTGAAAATTGCAGTACTCTGAAAGGAGAAAACAGAGGGTATCAGAAAATGGAAAGATATCCTTTGCTCATGGGTAGGAAGAGCCGACATGGTGAAAATGTCCATATGCCCCAGATTGTTGTACAGATTAATGCAATTCTGATCAAAAAACCATTGACATAGCACATACAGCTAGAGAAGACATTCTTAAACTACCTCTGGAACCAGAAGAGACCAAGAACAGCAAAGACACAGCCAGCCACACAGTCTCTGACAAAGGGGCCAAACATGTTCACTGGAAGGCCAACAGCCTCTTTAGTAAATGGTGCTGGAAAAAATTGTCTTTCCACATGGCAAACACTAAAACTAGACCCCTGTCTATCACCATACACTGAACTAAAGTCAAGATGGATCAAAGGTGTTTACCTTAAACAGGAAATATTCAATACTCTTCTGCTGGAAGAGAAAGTAGGTAGAAGTCTGGGGGATAGAGGTGGAGAAAGAGAGCCTGTGAGTAGAACCCAGATTGCACAGAAAAAGCTTCAAAGAAATAGCAACTGAGATCTCATCTTGCAGGACTTTTGGTGAGGGGGATCACACTCAGGCCTTGCACTTGCCAGGCAGGGGCTTGTGCGGCTGGGCTATATCCCTACCCCTGGGATCTCATCTTATTAAAAAGTTTTGGTACCACAAAAGAAATCACCAACAGAGTAAAAAAGAAAACCTGGCATGGAAGCAATATCAGCCAACAGTTTTTTCAGTCATAGGACTTCTATCTAGAACATGTAAATAATTTTTTAAAGTTCCAACTCCCAAATTTAGAGACCTAATCCAAAAATAGGCATTTGGGATGAATATTTAATGCTCAGATGAAAGAATGCAAGTGGAAAATGAATATATGGAAAAACATCCAACACTTCTAGTAATTCTTCAGGTACAAATTAAAGTAACACTGAGCTCCCATCACACCCCAGCAAGAATGGCAGCCACCAAGAGGTAGCCAGTAACAACTGCTGGAGGGGCTGTGGGATCACCGAACCCTCTGCACTCTCGGCGGGAGTGGTACAACCACTGCGGGACGCAGTATGAAGGTTTCTCAAAAACTAGGGTTAGAGGTCCCCTGGGATGCTTTCCCCTTCTGAGTATTTTCCAAGAAGAATTAAAGACATCATGCCACAGCAGTTTGTGTGCACCTATGTTTTCAGCAGCACAACTTCTCATAGCTAAATCCTGGAAGCTGCCCAAAGGCCCATTCACTGAAGGATGGATAAAAAGGATGTGGTGTTCTTATGTAATGCACTACTGCTCAGTATAAAGACGGAGGAACTCAAAGCATTCACAGGGCAGTGGATGCAAATAGAGACCATGCTCATGAGTGAAACAAGTCAGAATCGCATGTGTAAACACTGTGTTGTCTTCCTAGAGTAAGAACTGAATAAGTAAGTTCAAAAATCTCCAGGAGATGCTGTGAAAGGGAAGGAAAGTTCTCAAGGGGAAAGAACAGCTGGGGTGGAAGAAGAAGAAAAGAGGTGCGGGAAACGGAATGATCAATATGCACGTGTGAGCACCTATGCACAGCTGTGTATCTACACAAAAAGCTGTCCTCATACACAGGTAGACGTTTATGTATACACAAAAGTTAGAAAAGACGGCTATACTGCTGATATTCATTTTTCATTATAAAATCATTTGTGCTTATATTGTTTGATCAGTTTTTCATGCTTGTATCTTTTACTCTGAGAAACTAATTTGAACATAAAAATACCCAATGCATGAACCACTATCAACCTCCTTATGCTGTTTTGAAATTCTATATCATTGTTTTATTGTATGATTTCTCTTTAAAATAAAAAATACATTTAGTACTGTTATCTTTGAAATAGCGCAGCGGCTGCACTGCCGACTTCTGCTGGCCCTTTGAAAGGAGAAGTTAGTACTTATTATTTTTTCTTATTATCTTTTTCTTACAATTTTTGTTACTGTTTTTTCTTTAAAGCAATTGCACAATACCAACTATTTTTCTTTTTTCTTTAAACCAAAACTTGCGCATTTTTCTGGTACCCTGAACAACTAATTTGAAGACAGCACCATGCAATGCAGCGACCATTGTTGAACTGCTATTACTTTCTTCAGTGAAATTTCGTGCCATTTCTAATGGTGTTTTTTCTATCACTATTTTGTATTCTTGAAAAAAAATTTTTTTCATTAGATCATGTTACTTTGGGATAGAAATCAAGATCTTAAGTTCTTAAATATAGATAGATAGATGGATAGATAGATATAGAAAGGTATAGATGTAGATGTAGCTATAGCTCTGTGTGTATTTATATGTGCACGTGTCTATAGAGTTGGACTGGGAATATGCCCAGTGCCTTTACACTGAGCTATAATCCCAGCCCTGTTTTATTTCAAATTAATAGAACAGATTCAATAATTAATATATTATATATTGTTTTCATAGTGGTTATTTGTTGTACAAGGTACAGACACGATATTCTATTTATAAACACTATTAGAGCAGATGCCTCTATACATTGAATTAAGAGAATGTAGCTGTATACCTATCTTTTTTTAAAGCTGAATTATAGTACAGTTTCAATAATTAATACTTTTTACATTGTCATCTTCCTGGTGGTTATCCATAGTAGAAGAAGCAGACAGGATATCCTGTCCAAACACTATTAGTGCAAATCTTTCCTCTCATAGAATTACGTGAAAGTACTGCATCAGCCCTGTTTAATTGTTATGCTGAGACAGGGTCTTTCTATCTTGCCTAGGCTGGTCTTGAACTCACGATGCCCCTGCCGCCATCTCCCAGAGTCCTAGGCTGTAAGAAAACATTTTAATTCATGTGAATTTAAAAAACTCCTTTGTTGCTATGAAGAGCACACACATGCAGGAAACACGTGGGGTGCACACGTGCCAGCCCACGAGCATCTGCTCAGCAGCCCCAGCGCCCACGGTGTGCGCCAGAAGGGGAGCAGGTGGTCCCCACCAATGGCTGCTGTGCGTCTCCTCTGGGCCCGGCCTGTTTTCGCCCATGACAAGAGCCACAACCTGAGTTGGAGTAGTTTTTTTTTATTTTTTTATTTAGTAATTTTCTTGAGAAAGAAGTAGCAGTGAGACAGTTTCACAGCAGGTTAGTGATGCAGTTACAATAATTACTATATTGCATAATGTTGTCCTTGTAGTTACTCATAGTATAAGATGAAGACATGATATCCTGTCTAAACACTATTAGTACAAAGCTTTCTTCTCATCAAATCAAGAGAAAGTGGCTGTGAATCCATGCCAACAGAAAACAAAAAAGGGGCGTATAAATGTAGGGCTATTTTGTAGTGAAACATATGTATGTATATATACACACACACAAAACGGCACGAGTAGTTTTTTATTGCTTTTCTTTACACGTTAACCAAACAGTCAAGCATTTCTGAAGAACAGGGTTTAGTATTACAAGATTTGAATTTTGTATAAATAAAATCTCGGCCTAGGTGATTTAGTATGTTTATTCCTTGGGTTGTCACACGTAGTAGCTGTACTGTCGCCCTCTAAGGGACCCCAATTATTCCCTTTCTTGGTGATCATAATTGCAATGCTTCCAATACAGAGCGTCCCTAAGGCTCCGTGCATTAAAGGCTGGGTACCCCGCCTGGTGGTAGGGGAGGTGTGGGCCTTTAAGAGGAGGAGCTTCCTGGGAAGTCCTTAGCTCCCTGGGCATCACTCTGCCATTCTTCTCAGCCCGATTTTAGTTGCATTTCTTTTCCAGCCAGCTGAATTTATTTGTAATCTTGCAGCGCCTCTTTTCGCTGCTCATCCATACTTTAAACAAGTCAGCAGGATGGAAGCTACAGCTTGCACTTTGGGCTGCCTTGAAATCGCTCTACTTCTGAGTTGCGATTTCACCTCCCATCCCAGCCGCCCCCAGCATGGCAGGGCGCGCTCAAAGCGCAACAACTTCTTCGCCAGAAAGTTAACAGGAGAGGCTTCTGGGGAAATCCAGCCCTGCCCTTGTTCCAGCCTGAAACCTCGGGAGCCCAGCGTGTACTGTTCTCTGCGCAGCCGCAGGCTCACGCTGTGTGCCCACACGCTGCCTTCCACGTTTCCTCCAGCCCGAGGCCCCAAGCTTTGTAAACTGAGTCACATACTCACTTCTCAGTCCTAAGAAGAGGAATGGCAGGCGGGGCGCCTAGGGTGCTCCCGCCCGGGAGCTCTCCTACCCCGCAGCTCCGGCCCTGGTCACCGCAGGTGCACAGGCATCCCACGCGTCCCTGCCCCATCCTCCAGCTAGCTGCCCCTCCACTCTCTGCCCTTTCTGCTCTGTCTGCTCCTCCTGGGGAGGCCTGCAGGGAGTGATGACTGACCAGGAGTGCCCGTGTGAAGGCGCCTCACCTCCTGAGAGGGAAACCAAGGTGTCATTCACTCTTGCGACCCCCCCCCCAGGAGGTCAGAGGAGATAGTATTTGTGGAAACTGCGTTACTCTAACGTGCTTCTTAGCTTATTCCACGTTTCTCCCGAGTCTATTTATTTATTTATTAACTTTCACGCAAAAAGTCCTTGTCCGTATATGTTTTTGACCAAAGCCAACTTACTACACATTTCTTGGAGTGACCCCTCCCGGCTCCCAGCTCCTTCACACGTAGCGCCAGGTGGGAGCCTCCGAGTGCACTGCCCTTAGGAGGTGGGTGACTGACCTGTGTGGTTTCCCACTGCCCAGACCCTGTGGTCTGGAAAAAAAAGAATTCAAGCCAACTTCCCTAAAACCTGCTGTGCAAATATTGGAAAATAAAGTGGAAGCTTTACCAGGCCAGTGGACGGCTAACCCACCTGAGCCCTGGCCTCAAGGCCACCGAGCACCGTGCATGACTGCAGAAGGTCGCAAGAATGGAGATTAGGGACGCGGTGTCCTGGACTGGGAGTTCTCTGGAGCCACCACACCAGGGGATTTGAGCACGAGTGGTGTTCAAATCCCAGGAAGCAGCAGAGGGGGCTGGGAGAGGGATGCAGGAGAGGGATGTGAGCACTGGTGTCTGGAGCGCCAGCTGCACGGAGGCAGGTGGGCTCCCCCGCACCGAGGGACACTCGCCAGGGAAAGGCCACCAACTGCGCCCCCAGATCTTGATCTTTAACCAAAGAAGGTCCTCAGGCAAACCCAGTTGCTCCTGGGAGAAGCGTCCTCCTGCTTTAGATTAACAAGTGCAGTGGGAACAAAGGAACGCAGCTGAAATCCTGTCCTTCAGTTCTGCCATCCTTTAGAGGTGAGCTGCCCTAAAAGTCCTGTGTAAGAAAAATGGTTTAAGAAAGAAAAATAAGGACACTGGACACTTTGTAATTCTATGCTTTAATTTTTGGATTTATTAAAAATGAAGGAATACAAAAAAAAAAAAAAGAATGCATCCACTGGAAGAAGATGAGAACAAGTATCTGCACAAAGGTGGCACGGCGGTTACCAGATTTCAGAGCATAATCAAACTTGTTCACTAGGGAGACAGTAGCTTCGGGTGAGAGGAGAGTGTAGATGGTGCTCGAGAAATTCTCTCAGAGATTTTTGCACTGGGCTCTCATGGTCAACTCCAAGAGGAACTACACCAGGAATGGTTGTTGATGGAGAACAGCTGTGTGCAGGTTGGAGCCCTCAGCAGCAAGAGGCACTCGAGCAGCTGGGCTGGCAGCAGCTGGGCTGGCAGCACTGGGGCCTGCAGCAGCTGGAGATGCAGCAGCTGGGCTGGCAGCACTGGGGCCTGCAGCAGCTGGAGATGCAGCAGCTGGGACGGCAGCAGCTGGGCTGGCAGCACTGGGGCCTGCAGCAGCTGGAGATGCAGCAGGAAGGCCTGCAGCAGCTGGAGATGCAGCAGCTGGGACGGCAGCAGCTGGGCTGGCAGCACTGGGGCCTGCAGCAGCTGGAGATGCAGCAAGAAGGCCTGCAGCAGCTGGAGATGCAGCAGCTGGGGCGGCAGCAGCTGGGCTGGCAGCACTGGGGCCTGCAGCAGCTAGAGATGCAGCAAGAAGGTCTGCAGCAGCTAGAAATGCAACAGGTGGGTCTGCAGCAGCTGGACTGGCAGCACTGCGGCCTGCAGCAGCTGGACACGCAGCAGGTGGGCCGGCAGCAGGTGGGCTGGCAACAGCTAGGCTGGCAGCAGCTCTCCTGGCCACAGTCCTGCTCAGAGCAGACAGAGCCACAACAGGAGTTCACCATGGTACCGGTGGCTGGAGGTTCTGGGTGGGCTTGCAAGGTGGAAGGTCTGAGAGGTTTGGAAGCCTGCCTGCCCCTGTGTCCTTTTATACCCTGCTGAGCGGTTGTTGCCATTACTGGCAGTGCTCTTTCCTTGTTATTGTTTGTGTTAATAAACAGGCAATTATCTGATTAGGTGGATATGTTTTCCTGATGGAATCCTGCTGGTGGATACAAACCATCATTTCATTTCCTCAAGTGTTAAGATCTGAGCATCTGAATTCCTGATTCACATCCTAAATTTCCTCCTAGCTCCAACTTCTCCAAGACATCTGTCATGTGACATTCCGCTCCCCGGTACTGCATCCTTCAGTCTCAGTTGACGTAGCCTGTGGTGCCTTCCTGTGGGTGACAGTCACTACTATACAGCTGCAATTCCTTCTATGTGCCGAGAAATATAAAACTGCATATTAATCAAATGATTCCAAAGGTTTGCATATGGAGCCCAGGCCCCTGGAGTGAGCACATGAGAACGCGCCCTCTTCACGCTGTCAGTCCTCCTTGCTTGCCCACCTTTGCACGGAACACACAGGGATGTTGCACACTGGCGACATCGGTGGTAAGCACTGGTGCTTCTAGTTTGGTTTGTATGACCCAGGGCAAGCTGACTATGGAGTCACGCCTGCCCTGGGGTCCGAGGGCCTCCACCTCCACAGTCTCATTTGCAGGGAGCCCTTCCTTGGAGACTTGACCTCGGGTTGTTAGGGATTTAAGGGGCCATAGGAACTGAGGCCTTGGGCCCAAGAACCCTTTGCCCAACCAAGTTGGATGACTGTTGGCCCTGCACCTGACTATACTCACCCTCGCTCCCTCTTCCTCCAACCCCTCTCTTTCCTCCTTCCTCTCTCTCCCCTCTCCCTCCCTCTCTCTCTCCTCTCTGTCTCCCCATTTCTCCCTTTCCCTTCTCCCTCTCTCCTTCTCCCACTCCCCCTCCCCTCCATCCGCATCCCCTCCATCCCCTTCCCCTCCCCCTCCATCTTTCTCCTCCCCTTCACCCTCTCTCCTGGCTGAGATCTGAAGATGCTCTATACTTATTCTCTCATCATCATTTAAGTGGTTCCACTATGTAGGTTTCCTTTTTCCAAAAATCACATTTAAAAGAAAATGAGGACAAGAAAGAAAGACAGAGCACAGATATTTAGGCCCAGTGCTTGCGCTTATTCACACCAAGGGTGCAGTGAGCAGAAACGGTGCCACTGCATCGCACCATTTGATCTGGTTTTGATGACAACGGCATGTGCTGGCCTGTGGCTCCCTCTCCTCGGAGGAAGAAGCAGGCAGCATGAGCCATGGGGGAGGTGGCCGACACCCTTCAGTGGCTTCCTGGACAGTGATTAGTGATCACAGCCGGGAGCCACATGCCCATCACAATAATTGCCTTCACAGAAGTGTCATTCATTCTTCCTTATTCACAGATATCTGCTTTAAAGCTGGTGGACAAAAAAAGATTTAAGCCACTCCATGCCCTGAACAGCAAGATTTTCACTGGATTTGCTGTGCAAGAGAAGGCAAACTAGACACAGAAGAAAAGGTGTTTTTCATATTTGGCAGGTGCTGGATGAGTGTTGGGGGTAAGCAGCCCTCGCAGCCCTGCCATAGAGACTGTGCGTCTCCGTTAACGCCCAGCATGTAACCAGCATGGCCCCAACCCGGAGCCCTTTACAGCCACCTGCATGGGCCCCCCTGACAGCAGCAAAGGCTGCCGGGGTCCAGCGCCAATTGCCAGCAATCTTACTTCCCTGGTCTAGCAGGGTGTTCGGGCCCGGGAGTGTTTAGAAGTTCTGAGTTCTAAACACTCAGAAGTGGGCCATGGCGTCTGAAACGCACCACTTTAATTCTCTTTTTAAAAATACTTTTTATGGCCAGGTGTGGAGGCGCACACCTGTAACCTCACCCTTGAGAGCCACGCTGAGCCTGAGACGGGGGTATGGGGATCACTGTTATGGCTTGTGTCTAGTTGCTCCCCAAGCCTCATGCAGTCATGGGGCAGCTTCTGGAGTTGGTGGTTGCTTACTGTGGGTGTGGATGCAGCACCTGCCCTGGGGCAGGTAATTTGCAGTACAGTGTAAGGGGGGAAGAGAAGCCGCTGCTTGAGCTCCTGCCACCCCTCGCTGGTGCTCTTGCTTGTTGCTGGTGCCATGAAAGGCTGTTCTCTGCTTGTGCTGCTCTGCCTTGGAGCCAGCTGAATAGGGACTGAAATCTCCAGTAACTGTGAGCTAAATAAACCTTTCCTTCCTTCATTTTGAGTGTCGGGTATTTGTCCCAGCAATGAGAGAAGAGTAAACCAAAAAAAAATGAAGAATAAACCAAAGCAGAATGTGGAACCAGGAGTGGGGTCATTGCTGTAGCTAAACCCGGCCATGTGGATTATAAGCTTTGGGGAATGGTTTATGGGAAGAGACAGGAAAGGTTCAGAGATGTCACCAATAAGTGAAGCGCTGAAACAGCTTTGGCTGTTTGTTTGGGAGATTCTGGTCAGAGCTCAGAAGACGAGAAGGCGGGTGGAAAGCCATCCCGTAAAGACCAGGCTGGGAGGTTTCTGCTGGGAAGGATTGCATTGGTTGTTGAACTCCAGATCATTTGTGTTCTGATTTAGCAGAAAAGCTTTCTGTTTTGCTCGTGTCCCGAGACTTTGCCTGAGAGTGAGCTTGAGCATGGTGGACTGACCAATCTGTCAAAAGATATTTCGAAGCAGCCAATATTGGGGCAGTGGCCTGGTTATTGCTGGGGGCTTTTAGCCAGATTTATGTTGAGAATGAAGAGCAAGGAGCCCAGCAGGATGGCCCAAAATGTTGTGAGTTTGGCCAGAAAGGAAGCTCCAATACAGCTGTGGCCTGCAGACATGGGGCTGAGAGGATCTCCACTACCAGGAAGGAGCCTGAGCCTGGAAAGAATGGGCTGAGGGCATCCCAGGAGGAGGCAGGTCTCCACCCTGTGCAGCCTCAGAACAGCAAAGGTCAAGGACTCTGCCTTGAGGGGAAAGCCGCTGAGCCCCATGCTCCCGAATGGCAGCTGCGGCCACACCAGGATCCAGAATGGCGCTGGCATGGGGAATTTGTTCCTAGGAATCAGGGTCAGAGTGCTCAGTGATCCAGGCACTCGACCCCTACACCTAGAACAAGGGAAGCCTGGCTACTGCTCCAGCTGGCAGCAGACCTTGGCATCATCCACGTGGCACTGGTTTTAGGCGCATGCAGAATGCAGGAGTTCTGGGTTAAGAAGGCTTCCACCTCAACTGCACAAGAAGGCCTGGGAGGCCAGGCAGTGTGCCCCTGAGAGGGCTGTGCGTGAAGCTGTGAGTGAGAAGCCTAGTCAGTGGAAACTCCAGAAATTTGGAAAAGCCAGGAATAAGGATCATCTAAGGGAAGCTGCAAGGAGGGAGCAAAGCCATCCTGAGAGAGAATCCACGGGAGCTACCACCACGAGTGCTGTAAGGGAGGAGTCATGTCAGGCCTTTGGAGCTCACACCTCAGCACAGATTGCTTCGGATATCCCACTTGGAACTGCAGGACTTAACGTCTGCTCTGCTGGATTTCGGACTTGCTTTGGCCCCAGTGGTTTGTATCCTGCTATGTGTACCTTTTGGAATGGTAGCGTTTATTGTGTGCCTTTGAATGTTGCAAGTGTTTAAGTTTTCATTTGTATAGGGCTCACAGAGTTTGCTTTGGATCTTGGAGGAGATTTGGAACTTGGCTTTTCAGCAGTTTTTCAACCGTTGCAACTTCGGCAACTCTTAGAGATGGACTAAAATATCTTTTGCGCAAAAGGGATGTGCATGAGACTTTGGGGGCCCAGGGGTGGAATGTTATGGTTTGTGTCTAGTTGTCCCCCCAAAGCCTCATGTAGTCACGGGGTGGGGACTTCTAGGGTTTGTGATTAACTCATGATCCACTGGAATTATGTGTGATCCAAGGCTGGGATTATGGGCGTGAGCATTTCCCCAGCCTGGGGCAGAGAGCCTGCATGTAATATGAGACAGAGAGACAGACAGTCTGAGGCCATTTCTCAGGTCCTCAACCCTGAGCCTGCCTGCAGGTGCTTTAATCTGCTGCCCTCTGCCATGTGCCCCTCTGCCTTGGAGCCAGCTGAATATGGACTGAAACCGCCAGTAACTGTGAGCTAAATAAACATTTCCTTCCTTCATTTTGGACGTTGGGTATTTGTCCCAGCAACGAGAGAAGAGTAATTAAGACAATCATATTAGTTCAAGGCAGGCCTGGGTTACAAAACGAGTTCAAGGGCAGGCTGAACTGCATAGAGAAACCCTCTCTCAGAAAAACAATTATTTTGTTGGCACATGTTTGCAATATGTAAGTAAATTTCCCTTTACTTTAAGGAGAAGGTATACATGCGTCACACTTTCTGCTTCCTTTTCACCTACCCCTGCCCTCCCTCCTTGTCTCTAGATGCCTTTTCCCCATTTCTCTATTGTTGTTATTATTATTAATATTATTAATAGTTCATGTCTATGACACAGTGTTTACATTCATCACGAGAATTTAATACAGACACGTGACTCGTCTTGCCTCTCTCTCACTTCCCTTCCTCTTCCTCCTCCCCTTGCCCTGGGTCTCCTGGACCCCGTCTTGTTTGCAGAAGATCTGTCTCTATTTTCTCTTATCAGTCTTTTGGTTTCACTTTTATTTTATTTTTATTTTGTGTGTGTGTGTGTGTGTGTGTGTGTGTGTGTGTGTATTTTAGGGAAGGGTCTACAAGGTGTTCAGGGTCTCACTACTACATCAGATTCCTAGTGATCTGCCTCTTTATACCCTTCCAAAAGCTGGGATTGCAGGCACACGCCACAAGGCCCAGTCTCAACCAACATCTCAGCATGCCCCTGCCAGCATGGCAGGCCTGGAGATCTAGCCCCTTGCCCCCGAGCCTGCTTGCAGGTGCTTTAATCTGCTGAGATATTTGGTCAGCCCTTCGCTTTATTTTAAAGATAAAAAATAACACACAATATTAAGAGAGTAA
>PVKA01031696.1:0-26017 GCA_004027165.1 Ctenomys sociabilis | reverse complement strand
GCTATGGTCATCCACTAGGTAAATAATTATTGAATCTTTGATATAATTCAGCTATAAAAAAACCTGTAAATATAATTTCATGTATGCACCTTGTACAATACCAAAACGTTATGAAAACAGTTTGCAATGTATTAATTCATCGACTCTGTATGGTTAAGGTGTCTTGAAACTGTCCGATTGACATTTGTATTTTAATAAAATAAAAATAAATGGAAAAAAAAAGAAAATATAATCTCTTAGGACAAAGTAGAAAGATGTATGAGATGATAATGTATAATTATGACCCTGAAGGGACTCAACGCTAATGATATTAACTTCGAGTGCAAGATGATTAACTTCAATTTAGTACTGAACACTAATTATATTCTAACATTAAACTGTGATAAGTTACTTCTGGAAAGAAACCCTTAGCTATAGTCACTATCGATCCTTAATTTAAGAATGTAAAAGTAAATTTTAAGAAAATATTTTGATGTATCTGTCTACAATTTGAAGAAAATAAATGAGGTGGTTTATTAGATCTCAGTTGCTGGTGAACATGTTGATCAGTAGACTGATGATACAAGTAAGGGTATCCTTATCAGTGCAACGTTATCTACATTATGTCATATGCTTAAAATCTTCAATGCTAAAGAGTCCTATAATTTACAGTAACTGAGTTCTGAGCAACCGATTTCTGAAATGGAGGATAAGTTAAATATTTTAATGTAGAATTCATTACAAAAATAACCTAAAATATTCTGAATGGTTTAGGCTCAATATAAAGCTCAATTGTAGTCATAGTCTTAGAGCACTAACTGTACAAAATGTATATTGTAGGGGAGAATTAGCTCAAGTGTTTATCAGCATCCCATACTTCTTGTTTATACGAAGCTCTTGAGTATTTCCCCCTTGAAACTATGAATACAGATTTATTAGATAATTTCTTTATTCCTGTGGGTCTGACTTGACAGTCTTATCCAATGTGTTCTCTCAAAGACACAAACAAAAGGACCAATTTGGAATATGTTTGGATTATGGGTTACCTTCTGAGTGTCTGAGTGAAAAATAATCATGTCATAATAATTTGCTCTTCAAAAGCAAGACCTAAAAGGTATACTTCTCTTATTTGGCTGTATATAAAATATGTCCAATGTTCAAAAATATAAGAAAGCCAGTGTAGTTGGTGTAAATAAAATATTGTATCGTTCAAGATGTCTAAGAATCAGTATTAACTCTCTTTCAGGAAATTGTGATACTGCAAAGTAAATATGTCTTGAAAGGAATAAATCTTTCCTCTATTTTGAATGTTTTCCAAGAAAGTCGTAAAAGAAACCATAGAACTAAAAAGTCCCTCTCTAGAAGGAATAATGAAAGTTATGTCATTAAGCTGAGACAATTCTCTCTGTAGCCCTGAAGTAACAAAGATATTTGGCTCTAAATAAACAGGAAAGTTTATATAAATTCTTCTAAGCTAGACAACAAACAGGCACTTGAGGAATATGTGATAAAATTTTTCTTGTAATAAATCGAGAAGCATGGTTTGGAAGCCTTTCAATTCGTTTTTCCCAAGGGAAAAGTCACCTGGAAAGGCTGTGAATACACATGAAATAACCACTATTTCCTGTGGGGTAGAACACTGTATGACTAATTTCTTCTATTTCCACACTTGGTGAATTCTGATTCAAACCAGAGGGAACTTAATTTTTTGGAATTATATGTGCTCAACCTTTCCTATTCACAGAACACAACTGCATTTTAAGGGTTCCTCTCCTTATTTGCGGTACAGAAACCAGCAGAGGCTCTGGCCCAAATATGTGTCAGCTTTTGCTGCCCTTTCAGTGCAGATATTTTACCTGTTACCCAGTTGTTAGTAATCTCTCAGATGTTTGGTTTTCTCTGAGGGAACTGACCCATGAATAAAGATTACTCTGGTATGAATATGTGTAGAGATAATCAAGATTCTTCTATTCTTATATGTTCTCCTGAATTTAAGGCATTTAATTTTCAAAAGGAAAAAATTGATTGTAGACTTAAAACTTCATACAATTTAACCTTGAAATATATTTTATCTCTGCTATTTTATTTGGATTTGGAAATTTTAATGGAATAAGGTTTCTTTCTGAATTTTTGTACATCTCTAAATTGTTGGGTATTTTTGTGTTATAGTCTTTATACCATTGTTGAGATATCTTAATGTTCAAACATATTCCATTGCAGATATTCTCTCTAATATAATTATTGAACGTAATGAACATAAGTATAAATGAATCAAAGTAAGAAACTGTAGAGTTTGAAATACATTGTGTTTGAATCATTTCATTTCTTTATGGTGGAAAATCTAAATTGCACTATAGAAGTCCTAGCAATCAAAAGCAATCTAAAATTCATCTTAATAATTGTAATCACAAAAGGAAAACAACAAAATTTCTATGCTGGCAAATTTTTCCTAAAGATGGATAAGAAAGTCTCACATTGACCTATAAGAATAATAATTTAGTTCATGAGTTAGGAAAAATAGCCAGAGAATATTGCTAAAATTAATACTATTCTGAAATATTATACACTGGATGTTATTATTTACATAATATATTCCCCAAAATCCTTAGATGCTTTAAGGGTGAACTGATCATGGTAGCTCTGTACTAATCAGTGTATTTATTTTTTGATGACTTGAGCAGCAGGGTGGCTGTGAGGAGGTGGGGCATCATTGGAAGTAGGTAATGGGGCATGTGACTTAGTTCCATGTATTGTTGCTCATGGCTCATCCTTCTCTCTGCACTATCTGGAAGCCATGATTTACTCACTGTCGTCTTGTTTCTGCCTTGGAGCAAACCAAGCATTAAATGAACTGGAAGTCAATACTAACTTCTTTTCTTTACATAATGGGTATCAGTTATTTTCCCCAGTGATGACAAATTAACTAAGACATTGAGTCAAGATATTAAATCCAGCTTTAGATGAGCATGGTCATCACTAGGATCTTGTATGATTTTGTAGAATCAAAGAAAATTTGTTCATTCTCACTTTCATTAAATGCGTGTTGCCTTTTCCTACAAATCATGTGTCCTCAAACTCAATTTGGTAAGAAAATTCTTGCATGATGAGGTAAATAATAATATTAGAATTTTCACATTATCTTGCACAGTCTTGAATTTGAAGTGTCAAAGCAGAATTAATATTAAACAAAATCAGAATGTATTTATTTGTAGGTAGCATTAATCATTTTTTCTCATTTTTCAGAAAGAAAACAATCTATGCTTTAGGATATAGTTGTAATCATTGACTGTGAAGATCCTTTCTTGGCAAATCATCATGTCACTTATAGGGAAATTTCTTAGATAAATTTATCATAACCATAGCATCATGTGAAAGAAACCAGCTTTCACCAGTAAGGTCCCTGTTTCAGGCACCACTTGTAGTGACTTAGTCTTGCTAGTTTGTTCCACAACTCAGTTTAAGTGAGGATGTAAAATGAACTCACACAGACTAAAAGTCATTTGAGTCAATAAGATTACTCTGCCTCCTTTTATATCTGAGGTACACATCCAGGTTAGGAACATGATCTCTGCTGCCTTCACTTTTTCCTAGAACCCCAACACACCATTATCTCTGAATGTTGCCTGAGGAGTCCAACTTGTTGCTTTTCTCTGTCAAACTGTCAGAAGAGGTTGGTTGGGCTGCAGTTCTCCTTATCTATTTTCAAACAATCATAAGATCCTGAAACAGAAGTTTTGGATTCAGAAAGTTTACTGAGAAGTCATCTTGATATAGAAACCTATGCAGGAATGAACAAAGCTAAATTGGATGAGTTTTTTTTTTTTTTTTTTTTTTTTTTTTTTTTTTTTTTTTTTTTTTTTTTTTTTTTTTTTTTTTTTTTTTTCAGAAAAGGATATATTTTTATTCTAGCAACTGCAAAAAGGTAACCAGCATAAGAGCACAAGTTGGACCAAATAATGGCCACCCTGCACAACAGAACAGGGTTAGCTAGTTGTGGAGGACCACCTCAGCAACGCTCCTTGCAGGAAGAGCGATTGTCTCCATTTTGGCTGAACGTGACCTTACTAATCCTTGTATTGATAAGCACAGAACTGGCTAGGACTTCTCTTTATCCTTTCAATTGGCCTTAAGCAATGTATATTGGTCTATCTGCAGTGCTGGTGATAGTCTTTGGAGACATACATGTTTCCCTCCTAACTTACACCTACTACTCTTTCATGTGAGTAGGATCCAGAATGGATGAAGGGTTAATGTTCTACTCTGCCAGCTTGGATCCAGCCTCGAAATAAAGGCTATGACTTTCTAGAGCTTGAAAGATTGTATCAGAGGTAAAGTACCTGACCACCAAAACATTACATATTATCTCAATAGCACAATGCAAATTACATTCTCTGCATATGGCAGATATAAATGTAGGTCACTTACATAGCTTATCTCACAGTACTCACCTACTTCCCACAATTCTCAGTTATTCCTCCTCAAGGCACTCCTCCACTGAATAAAACTTGGATGTGGCCCTGGGTCAACCTCTTTGTTCTGGAAAACCATCTTCATGGCTGGATTTAGGGCTCCATGGTTCCCCAATAATTATAAATATGTTTTAGTGTCTTTACTTTTGGTGTCAGTTGCCCTGGAGTGGTAGATTTGAATTAACATGATGGGATTTCAATAATGTATCTTTAGGATTACAAATATTGACTTGTTGGACTGAGATGAGAACCTAGAGAGGACTCCTACAGCTAGTGGACTACTACACACTTCCAGAGTCCACATGACCCTCCTCAGCATTTAAGGGACAGCTCCCCACCTTTCCTGGGATGCGGTACTCTTCACCCAGCCTGGGTACCCTTACCCCAACTTGGGGAGGGAACAGAGCAGAACAGGAGGCAATGAGGATGTTCATCTGGCACTTATGGAAGCATCAATGACAAATATCTAAGATAGAAACTTCGGACAAAAGTCAACACAACTGTCCATAGGTAGTCTGTTAACAGAGCAAAAGATAGAAAAAAAAAAATACTTTGGGGGCTGGGAGCAGAGGGGTAGGGAATATTAGGCAGGCTTGGTATTGGCTCCTGCTCAGGTTCAGCAGATGCAGTGAAAGCAGGAAAGTGGGCACAAAACTGGTCTTAGCCAGCTTCCAAAAGGGACCTGGGTCTCACCTGAATAGATGAGGGCCAACTGCTCTCATTGAGAGTGTGGCAAAGAGGGCAGCACCACTGGGTCTTGTTCCTTCCTGTACCCCAGTGTGGTGAGTAGGACGGAAGACTCTGGAGACCAGACTGATGGCATTTATCAGCTGAATATATAAGCTTAGGGTAGGGAAGGACTTGAATAAGCATATTGTGGAGCGGGACAGGTCTGTTCTTCTGCCAATGACTGTCAGGCAAGTATGCCTGGCATTCAGGCTCCTGAAGTGTGTGCTGTAGGTGCATCTCAGTAATGGAAGTGAGCATAGCCTGAGGCCCTGACATGCCCACACCCCAGGAGGGGTCCAACCTGGGGACTGACTAAGAAGGCTGGTACAGAACAGGAGGGTAAGCCCTACTGGATGAGACTGGCTGGGGCATTTGGGAGACCGAGCCTTCCCCACTGCCCATCTGGCTGCTGGCAGCACAGAGGGGTGGGCCATGGCAATCATGAGATGGGACAAGGAACCCGTAAGTCTAGGGAAGCTCTCCCAGGTCCCTAGAGGAGAATCCAGAAGGACAAGCAAGTAATGGAAGGTCCAAGAACAATGACCCCAGGGCAACGGGCGGAGGAGCACATGGAGCAGCTAATCAAATGTTAACCTTGTCCAGGTGGGCAAATGTGTGAGGGCAGGGGGTGAACCAATCTTAGGGCCACAGGCCTGGTGAGCTGTATTGTGGGGCTGGGCCAAGTGGCAGGCCTGTGACATGCAATCCTCTTCTTTCTTCTCCAGTTTTTTTGATCTATGCTGTGTTTTCCTCCCTGGAGCCATAGTGGTTTTCTGGATCTTGGCAGCAAGATCCCTCGCTTGTTTTTGCTCCTCTTTGGTTAGCATTGAGATCTCTTAGGTGTTGGCATTTCACAGGCTCCTTCAGACTCACTGGAGGTTGTTTGTATGGCCTTTCCTGGCCTCACTTCTCAGTGCTATCCTTTTCCATCTTGGAAGCCAGGGACTGTTTGGACTTGGAGCTTGACTTGCTCATCTTACTTCTCTCTGGGCAGGCAGAGCACCTCTTAGATATGCTTCTTGGAAAAGCACCAGCGCCAGAAATAACCACAGTTCAGAGTCGCAGTTCTGGACAATAAGTATTTACTTTGCTACAAGCACAAGAGCTGACTCACCTGAGCTCATGGTAAGCAATGAATTTAGAATAGTCAGTGATTTTCTAGGAATATTTGCCATTTTAAATTGACCAGTGGGTAGGTTGGGGGTACCTCTGAGAAAAGCACACGAAATTGAGCATAGTGGCTAAGTTTAAAGAAGGAAATTCTAGGAATGGGATATATTTAGAGTCCCACTATCTAATTCAGTAGCAGATTATTGAGTGTCTCAGTCCTATAGAAAGGACCTAATGATTAACAAAAGATTCTAAAACAATTTGTCACTAAAACAGTACTTATCCCTATTAATTTAAGTTTTAGCAGTCAGGCTATTACTAGATGTAAGTACATGCAATATTTTGGGTTTGACATTTTTGCAAAAATATATTAAAATCTTCTAAATGTAAGCATTAGGAATGAAACAAAATAATCAAGGAAATCTTAAGCTTAGAAATGGTAGGAACAGTATGTGAAAAACTACTGACATTTTAAGTCTGGCATTGTGTATCATTTTCTGGGCTTTCTAGTCTTGTGTAATTTCACTTCCATGCTATTTTCAATGTTCAAGTGCTCCAGCAATACACACAGTCCCTAGTCACATAACCTAAATTTGTCTCACTTCCGTTATACAAAGTATAATAGATTGGCAAAAATCTAATGGAACTCTATAATAAAG
Source organism: Ctenomys sociabilis (assembly GCA_004027165.1). Taxonomy (NCBI): domain Eukaryota; kingdom Metazoa; phylum Chordata; class Mammalia; order Rodentia; family Ctenomyidae; genus Ctenomys; species Ctenomys sociabilis. The sequence goes on along the minus strand of PVKA01031696.1, from coordinate 19,071 downwards.
ACTCATACTTAATGCAAGTAAAAAATACTCATTTTCAGTTCTTTTACTTTACTACAGTTCTGTCATACTGACATGTGGATGAAAGGACCAATTTGGAGTAAATAAATGTCTACACATAGGAGAATCTGTATTGCAACATCATGAAACTCAGTTGAGCTCCAAATTTTCTGGATTTTGTATGCGGTTGTGAACATTGTGGTTTAGTGCAAATTTTCTTTTAGCAACTTTTGTTTCAGTTTTTTCCACTATTTCCTGGACTGCATCTGGAGCAACTAATGCATTGTTTTTATATCCTGGAATGGTGGCTTGATTTTGTATCTCATTGTTTCCTTTATTTGGAAATGGATAGTAATGTTTTACACCAAGAAAATCTGAGCAACAAATATTGTCTTAGGACCATCTTGCAATGATTTTGGGTTCTATAATCATCATTATTTTAAAATTTCTTAATTCTTGATGTTTGTTTCATTTTGTAAACCTTTGACTAGTTCTTGCAATCTGGCCTTGGCTTGCCCCACATTTGCACTAGGATGCTTAATGGAAATTATAGCAGAGATTAACCCAAGTTCTGATACCTGTATTTGAACATTACATTAATTATCTTGAATATTCTATTGAATATCTTGAATGTCCTTTCTGACCAATGATATAATGATACATATATGTGAGATGGCATTCAAACTTCAGCAGTGACAGTAATGAAAGATTCATTATTTTTAAATGTTGGTTCACACTATTCTTTTGTCCCTGAGATAAGTTCAGTATCACATATCCTTGGGAAATCAATAGCTGAATAGCTTGACCAATAAACACATTATAATCTCTAGTACTTGGTTGGATTTGGTAGCACATTGGCTCCTGGAAGAAACTATGAAACTTCTGGGTTTTAAATCACCAATAATGTCCTGAATATGTTTCCTGGATGTTTCTACACAAGACTTTGCTCCTTTTAATGTGACCTTCTTGCTTTATTCTCTTAAAGTTGGGAAGGTTACTATCAACCCAGACAATTTCTCAGTAGTTTCCCATAAAACCTGGGCTTTTCATGTAATAAAGTGATGGTGTTACTTTGGATTAATAAGCATATTGGCTTCAATGACGTTTTAAAGGACTTAACTCTTAAATTCCTCTTATGCATCACTAACAGACTTCTTTGTCCCTATTATGTTTAACAATTGAGTAGGGAAAATGACATGTGCTCCTGTCTCATTACGGATTTTATTTCCATAACTTTTAGTCATTACAAATTTGTGATATTATGGTTTAACACAGAGGGTTGTAGAACAGTTTTGGGTTCGTTGTTCTTCTGTTAGTTTTAGGAGCCTTTTCAATACTTTCTGCAAGGCCACTTATATTGATATTTTGAAGTATGAATTTATTTATTGGAGGAGTAATATAAGTCTTTCCACATTCTCTCATGATTGACATAATAAAACTTCCATTGTAATAAACAACAGATTTATGTGAATTGGAACAAATAGAAATTTTAACTTCAGAAATACTGGCTATGTCTTTATGAAATGAAAGAATCAATTTATTAGCTACTTCAGAGTTTTCTGGCTTTCCAGTAATGACAATATTCTATGAGGTTCTACTTGCTTCTGGAAAACTAATCTTCCTATGACTTGTTAAAAAGACCTTATTTAAATTTGAAGCTTTTCCAATATTTTTTTTGAAATTGCTTGAATATTGGAATAGCAATTGCCTATTTTCTAAAATACATGTCAACATATTCTCCAAGTGCTCTTTTCATTTTTCTAATTCATGATTTGTCTCTCTAAACTGGACAGTTTCTTTTTCCTATCCTAAGTCAGTCAAGCTTATCAAAACCTTGGCAAATGCTTATGGTTGTTGTGAATACATTCACATATCTTTCCAATAATTTTGAGTGAAAGGGCCAGCCAGATAGCCCAGTGGATTAAAGTGCCTGTTTAGGCGGGTGCAGGGGCTGTGAGAATGTATAGACCCTGTGAAAAATATATTAATGAAACAGATTCACAATCGACTAGTAGAACAGTTTTGATAATTAATACATTGCATATTGTTTTCTTAGTGGTAATTTATTGTACTTGCAACGAAATTTTTGTTTAATAATTAAATATTGTGCTCTGTTTGTAAAATATCATTAAGTTCATACAGTAAAATATCATTAAGTTCATTTCTTGATCTATTGGATGGCCATGGATTGTTCCTCAATTCTGAACATATTTTTCTTTTCAATTTCAGGTTAGATTGTCATAGAAACATTGTTGTTTTCCTTTGTTGAACTTATGACATCATTATTCTTCTCTATAAGGTACTTGAGAAGTTTGTAGTCAATGCTAATTTATGCATAATTCATTCTGTAAATAGGTCTTTCACTATGTCTTTAACTTTTCCTTCAGCATAATTTACATTGTATTTTGGCCTTTTTAGTGTATTGTTTTCTTTTTAAATAATATTAATGAGAAACAAATAGCAATGAAACAGATTCACAATCGACTAGTAGAACAGTTTCGATAATTAATACATTGCATATTGTTTTCTTAGTGGTAATTTATTGTACAACATGAACACAAGATATCCTGTCCACAAATTCTATTGGAACAAACCTTTCTATTCATTGAATTAACAGAATGTAGCTATATATCTATCCTAATTTGAATATAAAGATAAAATGATTGTTCATGTGTATCCCATTTTTTTCTTTAGTCTTGTCAGAAAAGTGTATTTCACTGTCATTTAAATATTGTAGATAAATGAATTCATCAAAATATTACAATACAGTCCAGTAGTCCATAATAGTAGTGGGTTATATGGAGGACTCGCAATGTCAGAAGTTGTTGACGAGCCTTTCACAGCTCAGTATATTGATAAGGCTTTGCTTTTTATATCGCATTTTTTTAACTTCTTTGCTGGATGGTTGAAACAAAGATAGAGAAAGACCTATTATAACAAGATATGTAACTTCTGTATCTGAACAGGTTGATCAAATCCCCTCAGGATTTAACCTGAAACACTGTACTGCAGTTTGTATATCCTTTATCAGTGTCACCCACGTGGATGAGTCATGCCCATTGCTTGACCAATTTTCTCTCTGTGAAAGGTTGAGAGAAAGTTTTCTCTCCATGTGACTCTCCTTAGGCACACTCTACATCATCTATCCCTCTCCTCCGTGGCTCCATAATGTCTTTGTTCAGAAAATTTGGGACACAACTAAGTTACAGGAAGTTAAATTACAGGTTCTATTATGTTCTGAATCTTCAGTGACTTTGAAAGGCTAGGGACAAAGTGTTGGCTAATTTTACAGCCCTTCTTTTCTCTCTAATTTTTGATCTGCAAATTTAGGTTATGAACCTTTCAGAGGAGAAGCTTCTTAGTACCACACTACAACATAGGAAGTTCACCTTAAGGTCACAATCTTTCTGAATACCAAGCATCTAAGAAATAACATGGAACAGGTATTTTCCATCAAGTATTGATATACTAAACTTTATGTCCCTATAGAATATGAAGAAAAAAATTTAAAAAATAAAAAATATTTTATAAAAGGAATAAACAATTACATATTTTCACACAGAAATTTAAAATCTAACCATAATCATCATTGTGGCAGGACAGGCCTATGATATTTATTTGTTGTCTCTTATTTTCATTTATTACCTTTCATTTTTTAAAAAAACACTTACTTGAGAGACATTAAGGCAGTAATTGGTATTTCATGACAAGCAGTATGTACTTGAGACCAGAATGGCAGGAATTCCAAGCATGACCCTACTATTAAACATTGCTATCTTCAATGTAGTTGCTTGCTTCACAAGTATCAGCACATAGAGTTAGTCAGGTTGAGAATTTTAACAATTTACTGCTAGATTCAAAAATCTGCCAAGGATTCTCATGATCATTGCCTTACCCATCTTGTGCACATCCATGAATGGCTTTGCCACTGTCGTGTTTCCTAGCTTTACATTTTGCTCTCTTTGTTGTCTATTGTTCAAGTTATCGCTTTCATTTTAACTGTGTTATATCTTTCTATTTGTATTTCTTCTTTTGAGTTCTTGTGCTAGCATATGGGTTGGGTTCATTCACTTATGATTACATCTTCAAGTGACATCCACTTAAACATAAAGGCTTCAAGTTTATAATTCCTTATAGCTGAGTAATACTCCATTGTATAAAAATACCACATCTTTTTCATCCATTCCTCACTTGACCAGAATCTTGGTTGTTTCAAAGATTTGGCTATCACAATTTGTGCTGCTGTAAACATACGAGCACATATATCACTATGATATGACATTTTGACTTCATGAGGGAAAATTTCCAGTAGCAGGATAGCTGGGTTAAATAAGATTTCCTGTCCTAGATTTCTAAGGAGTCTCCACACTGATTTCCATAATGGTTGCACCAGTCTACATTCCCACCAGCAGTGGAGAAGGGTTTCTTTTTTCCCATAGCTGCTCCAATATTTGTTGTTGGTTGATTTCTTTATGATAGCCATTCTTTTTGGGGTGACATGGTATCTCAGTCTTGTTTTAATTTTCATTTAACAGATGGAAAGTGATGTAGAGCACTTTTTCATATATTTTTTTGCTTCTTTAATTTTGTCCTCTGAGAAGTGTGTGTTTATGTTAAATGCCCATTTCTGGACTGAGTCTTTAAATTTCAGGCATATATATATATTTTTTATTTCTCTATAAATTTTACAGAGTAGACCTTTGAGTGCATATTAGTCAAGATTTCTTTTTCTACATTTGGGTGTTATCTTTTCCTTTTTTGGTAATTTCTTTTGATGTGCAAGAACTGCTCAATAAGAGGAGGTCCTGTGTTTCGCCTTTGGGTTACATTTGCTCTTCTGTATCTAGATGGTGGATGCGGAGTGTTATGATGTCTATATGTTCCTGTTGTCTTTTCTGAATGTGTGAGTTCACAACTAGTAATATCCCTCTGAGAACTGCTTTCATCGCATCCCATAAATTTGAATTTTAACTGAAATGTAGATATTCTTCAATTTCTTCTTCAATTTAATCTGTGACCCATTGGTTACTGAGTAGGGCTTATTTAATTTCCGTTTATTTATGGGATTTTTCTGTTTTATTTTAGCATTTATTTCCTGACATATTGTACTCTGTCAGATAATATGATAATTTCTGTTTTCTTTCATATACTTAAGCATGACCTATGGACCAGTATGTGGTCTATTTTAGAAAATGACCCTGGTGCAGATGAAAAATATTTGTATTCAGCTCCAGTTGGATGGAACACTGTATATATGTGCACTAAGCCCATTTGTTCCAAGCTCCGGATCAGTTCTGCTACTTCTTTTCTAATTTTTTGTCTGCTTGGACTATCTTTCTGGGTTAAGGTGTGTTGAAGTCTCCTGTTAAGGTTGTGATACTGGATATTTAATATTTAATGTCCATTAAGATTTGTTTTATATACTTGGGTGCTCCCGTGATTGGCATGCAAATATTTATACGTGTTAGCTCTTCCTCTTGAATTTTTCTCAACCAGTATATAGTGGCCTTCTTTCTTTTGATCATTCTTCTTCTGAAATTGGGACTCTCTTAGCACAGGACTGCTACCTCTGCTTTTTGCTGAGGTGCTGTGGCATGTAATATGGTTTTCCATCCTTTGAGTTACAGCCTATGAATTTCTATATGCAGTAAGGGTGTTTCTTGTATTCAGCACATTGTTGGATTTTGTTTCCTAATCCACTGTGCCAGTCTATTTTATTTAATAGGTAAATTAAGTCCATTTACATTGATAGTTATAACTGAGATGTATTGACTTATGATTGACATTTTATTTACCTACTGTAGTTTACTCCTTTTTCTCATTTTTTTAATTGGCCTATTTAATGGGTTCCTTCAGTACTTATTCGCGTAGTTCTGATCATTTTGGTCCCTCTCTAGAACGTCTGTGTAGGGTTGATTTGTCATGATGAAATTCTTTAGTTGTTCTTTGTCATGGATGTATTTCACTTCTCCTTCAAACTAGGAAGTGAGTTTTGTAAGATATTGTATTCTGGGCTAAAATTTGTTCTCATAGCAGACTTGAAGTACTCTGCTCCCTGCTCTTCTTTACTTGATGGTTTGTGAAGAGAAGTCTGCCATTGTTCTGATGGGTTTTCCTTTTAATATGATCTGTTTCTTTTCTCTGGTGCCTTTCAGTATATTGTTCATTTGCTGGATTTCTGGGATATTAACTGTTATATGTATCTGTATGTTTTTATTTGGGTTCGTATCATTTAGTGTTCTGTATGCTTTAGTTATGTGATTATGAGATTGTTTCTCTGATAGCAATTTGGGAACTTTGCTGCTATTACTTCTGACCATATTGTTTTATATCTTTTGTGTTGTCTCCTTCTTACTCATAAATGCCTATTAGTCTCACATTGTTCCACTTTGAATCCTCTTGAAAATATTCTATTACTTTTTTCCTGCATTCTATTTGTGTTTAAGAGACACTTTCTTACATTTTCACTAGCTATAATGACATCTTCAAGATCTGAAACTATCTTCACTTTCACTCAAACGGTTTTGGAAACTTTTGTTTGATATGGTAATTTCCTCTATATAACTTTGACTCTGCTTCATGTGATGTATTTCTTTTTTATATTGCTTATTCAAGGATTCCATCATTTGTCTAATGTCCTCTATTTTTTAATCAGTGTCTTCTTGAGAAGCAATTATTAATTCTTTTACTGCAGAGATTGTTTCTGATCAGATTTCCTCTATATGATTCTGCATTTGATTCTTTTATTCAGACAGTATTAACTCAGACATTTCTTTTTTATTTCAAAGGTTATTTCTACTCTGAGTTCCTCCATACATTTCTGCTGCTGTTTCATTACTTCAGACTCTATTAATTCAGAACTTTCAGCTGTGTGGTTCCTAGTTTCTTCTGTGGTAGTGTCTTTTGCACTTCTTTTGGGTGGGTTTGGGGCCTGAGGTTGCATTTTGTTCCTTCTCTTTGTCATTTTTGTGTAGCACTGTCCTCTGAGCTTTAGGGTAGAGCTGTTGTGTAGTTGTAATCTTAGCACCTACTGAAATTTGGATTCATCCAGTTGTGCCTGGCTTTTATCTCACTTCTGTGCTCAGCTTCTTCCTACTGCAGCCCTTGGAGGTGAACCTGGTTTTCCACTCTGGCAATATGTTCTGCTCCAAGATTAGTTGAGTAGTTATGCCCCTAGCCTCTCTGCAGAGACTTCAGCAGTGGTTTCACCCCTGGACTGTATGACAGGGCAGGGCTGGGTCTGGAGGAGTCCAGAGAGCATGGTGGAAATTCTCACTCACAATCCTGATTTGTGCTCGGTTCACATGGGTGCAGCACGCAAAGGGGAGTGTGGAATGTCTCCCACACACTTGCTGGGCGTGGGCTTGGACTGGGTGTGGAGGGGTCCTAAGAGTGTAACAGATATACTCACTCATGCTCCTGGTCTGTTTTGGGTCCAGAGGGTCCAGTTGGCTCAGGGGAGCTCGGAAGCTCTCCCACACCCTAAGCTCGGAAGCTCTCCCACACCCTAAGCGTCCCTTTGCTTGGGCTGTGTTTTGAGGGATCCCTTGAGTATGGTGCAAGTTTTCATTCACAACCTGGACGTGAACTGGATTCAGAGACGTGGAATGGTACCCAGAGAGTGGTGGAAGCACTCTCATAAGCCCAGCCTGGGCTGGGTCCAGGGGTGTGGAGGGGCCCCAAGTTCAGGGGTGGAGAAACTATGCTCACCTAAAACAAGTGCAGAGAGCACTATTCTAGCTGTTATAAATGAATTCACAGCATCTGAAGCAAAGAAAGAACATCAGAAAGATCATGAGGACCTCAAAGTAGAAATAAGTTCCGAAATCAAAAAAGAACTTTTTGAAGTCATAGGATCTGAAATACAGAAACAAGTCCAGAAATATACAGAGGAAACCCAACTAGGAAGAAACAGTGCAGAAAAACAATTAATAACTACCTTTAAAGAAGACATGGATAAAAAAAATTGAGATCAGAAATATGATGGATTCCTTGAATGAGCAATACAGAAAACAAATAGAACACATGAAACACAGTCAAAGATATATAAAAGAACTAAAAATAGCAATCACGAGTCTAGAAAACCATCTGAGTGAAAGCGAAGACAGAGTTCCAGATCTTGAAGATGCCGGAGCAGCTAGTGAAAAGGTGAGAAAGGATCTCTTAAAAACAACGAGAATGCAGGAAAAAATAATCCATCACCTGCAAGATGATGCCAGGATGAACAATGTGAGAATATTTGGTATCACCGAGAATGAAGGAGTCAATACAAATGACATAAAAAGTATTTGGGGAGAAATAATCACAGAAAACTTCCCAAACATAAGGAAACAATCCAACATTCAGATCACCGAAGCATACAGAGCACCAAATAACCTCAACCCAAGTAGAAACACACCGAGGCATATAATAGTTAAGATCCCAGGGATACAACACAAAAATAATATACTGAAAGCAGTGAGAGAGAAGAAGGAGCTCATATTCAAAGGAAACCAATCAGAATTACAGCCGACTTCTTTAAACAAACAATGAAGGCAAGGAGAGCATGGAGCAGTTATTCAAGTCCTACAGGAAAACAAATTCCAGCCCAGACTATTATACCCTGCAAAACTCTCTTTCTTTTTTTTTTTTGCAAAACTCTCTTTCAAGTTTGATGGAGAAGTGAAATACTTCCACGACAAAGAACAAGTGAAAAATTTCATGAAGACAAAGCCATCGCTTCACAGGCTGCTGAAAGATATTCTAGAGACAGATCACAATGACCAGAACTCCACGAATGAGAATGGAAGGAACCCACTAAACAGGACAGTCAATTAATTACAGGTTACAAAAGAGTAACAATACTAGGTAAATATCATGACAAACATAAGTCAGCACATTTCAATTATAACTATCAATGTAATCAGACTCAATTATCCAATTAAGGGGAATAGATTGGCCCAGTGGATTAGGAAACAAAATCCAACAATATTCTGTATACAAGAAACACACTTAACTCCAAAGGACATTCGTAGGCTCAAAGTCAAAGGATGGAAAAAAATAGTACATGCCCCAGCAGCTCAGAAAAGAGCAGGAGTGGCAATTCTGTTCTCAGACAGTCTCAACTTCAAACCAAGAATGATCAAATGACACAAAGAAGGCCACTATTTATCGGTCAGGGGAAAAATTCAAGAACAAGAAGTAATATTCATAAATATCTATGCACCAAACACAGGAGCACCCAACTATGTAGGACAAATCTTAAGGGACATGAAAAACTTAATGTCTAAGAACACAATCTTAGCAGGAGATCTTAACACACCCTTATCTCAAAAAGATAGGACAACCAGACAAAAAATTAGCAACGAAGCAGAGCAACTGAACCAGAGCTTGGAACAAATGGACCCGGTGGACATATACATAGTATTCCACCCAAGCACAGCTGAATACACATTTTTTTCAGCTACACATGGGTCATTTTGCAAAATAGACCACATACTATTCCAGATGTCGTGCCTAAGTATCTGTAAGAAAACAGAAATTATCCCGTGCATAAGATCTGACCACAATGCAATGAAATTGGAAATAAATGACAAAAAACCCCAGAAAACCCCGCTAAATTCATGGAAACTAAACAACACCATACACAGCAATCAATGGGCTGCAGAAGAAATTGAACAAGACATTCATCAATATCTACAAGTCAATGAAAATTCTAGGACAATTTTCCGGAATTGGGTAAATGGGATGCGATGAAAGCAGTTATTAGAGGGAAAATAATAGCTATGAACTCATACATTTGGAAAAAAAACAAAAGGAGCAAATTAGCACCTTAATATTGCACCTCTGATAACTAGTAAAAGAAGACCAAACAAAATGCAGAGCACAAAGACGGGAAGAAATCATAAAGATTAGAGGAGAAATTAACTCAATTGAGAGGAAAAAAAACAGTTCAAAGAATCCACAAATCAAAAAGTTGGTTCTTTGAAAAACTAAATAAAGTTAATAAGGCTCTTGGCACCCTCATCAAAAAGAGGCAAAAGAAAATTCAAGTACAAGCAATAAGGAATGAAAAGGGCGAAATCACTACAGACCCAGTGGAAATTCAGAAGAATATCAACAATTACTTCGAGAATCTTTTTGCTCACAGAATAGAAGACAGAGAAGAAATTGACAGATTCCTTAAAAGGTGCAAATTACCAAAACTGAATCAAGAAGATATAACAACTGTCAATCAGCCGATAACACAAAACGAAATACGAAACGTAATAAACAGCCTACCAACAAGGAAAAGTCCAGGTCCTGATGGATTCACATCTGAATTCTACAAGAAATTTATAGAAGATATAATCCTCACACTACACAAACTCTTCCATGAAGTTGAAAAGGAAAAAGAAGTCCCAAAATCATTTCTGGTGGCAAGTATAACACTGATTCCAAAACCAGGGAAAGACACAACCAAAAAGGAGAACTACAGGCCAAACTCCCTCATGAGCATAGATGCAAAAACACTCAATAAAATGCTGGCAAATAGAATACAGCAAATCATCAAGAAGATCATACACCATGACCAGGTAGGATTCATCACAGGGATGCAAGGATGGATCAATATTCGAAAATCTATAAATGTAATACACTATATTGATAGACTATAAACCATATGATCATCTCAATTGATGCAGAGAAAGACTTTAACAAAGTCCAACACTCATTCATGTTCAAGGTCCCACAGAAAATTGGAATAGATGGACTTTATCTTATCTTGTTAAAATTCATCTAGGACAACCCAAAAGCTCATATAATCCTGATTGGGGAAAAACTGAAACCTTTTACTCTTAAATCACGTACAAGACAAGGATGTCCTCTATCACCCCTTCTATTCAATGTAGTCTTGGAATCCTTAGCAACAGCCATTAGAAAAGAGGAACAAATAATCGAAATAATAATAGAAAAAGAAGAAGTAAAATTATCACTATTTACAGACAACATGGTACTTTACTTGGAAGACCCCAAAAATTCCAACAAAAAACTACTAGAACTGATATGGAAAGTCAGTAACATACAAGGATATAAAATCAATACTCAAAAGTCAATAGCATTCCTCTACACAGATAACAAGCACACTGAAAGGGAAACAATAGAAACAATGCCTTTTACAATAGCACCACAGAAAATACCTTGGGATTCACTTAACCAAGAAAGTCAAAGAATTTTTCATGGAAAATTACAATACCCTAAGAAAAGAGATTATAGAGGATTTCAGAAAATAGAAAGATATTCCATGCTTCTGGATAGGAAGAACCAACATCGTGAAGATGGCCATACTCTCAAATTGCTGTACAGATTTAATGCAATCCCTATTAAACTGCCACGAACACACCTAGCAGATATAGAGATATCAATCGTAAAATTTATTAGGAACCACAAACGACTTAGAATAGCGAAGGCAATCTTGGCCAATAAAGACAAGGCAGGAGGCATCACAATTCCTGAGGGAAATTATACTACAAAGCCACTGTGATAAATTCAACATGGTATTGGCAACAAAATAGACCTGAGGATCAGGAGAATAGCTTAGAAGACATAGAGGCATCTCCGAAAACACTCAGGTATCTTATCTTCGACAAAAGGTCTACACAGGCTCACTGGAAGAAAGATAGCTTCTTTAACAAATGGTGCTGGAAAACATGGCTTTCTACATGCCGAAAACTAAAGCTTTACACAGCTCTATTACCATGCACTAAGTTAAAGTCAACATGGATTAAAGATCTGAACATTAAAACAGAAAAACTCAATCTCCTGTAAGGGAAAGTAGGAGGAAATCTTGAAGACATAGGGATAGGTAAAGAGTTCATGAAGAAACATATATTCACACGGAAAGCACTTGAAAGAATCAACAACTGGGATCAACTCTCCTTAAGGAGCTTCTGCATGTCAAAAGAAACTGTCAACAGAGTGACAAGACAACCCACAAATTTTGAAAAAATCCTAACTAATAAGCAATCAGACAGAGGACTATTGTCTAGAATATATATAGAACTAAGATATAACAAGGCCTTCAAATTTATAGACTCAATTCAGAAATGGGCATCTGAGATGAATACACACTTCTCAGAGGACGAAATTAAAGAAGCGAATAAATATATGAAAAAATGCTCCACATCGCTAGCCATCCATGAAATGCAAATAAAAACAACCCTGAGATACCATCTCACTTGATAAAGAATGGCTATCATAAGGAAATCAACCAACAACAAATGTTGGAGAGGTTGTGGGGGAAAGGGAACACTTCTCCACTGCTGGTAGGATTGTAGACTGGTACAACCATTGTGCAGTTCAGTGTGGAGACTCTTCAAAAGAGTAGGACTGGAAATCTCATTCAAGTAGGGTATCCCCCTACCGGGAATTTTCTCAAAGTGTTTGAATATGTTGTATCATAGTGATATATGTGTTTATAGCATTGCAATGTGTGATAGCAAAATCTTGAGCACAACCAAGATGTCCATCACATGAGGAATGGTTGAAAAAGATGTGGTATTTCTATATAATGGAGTATTACTCAGCTATTAACAATCAAAAGTTTGAAGCATTTATACTGAAGTGGATGCCACTTGAACATATACTCATAAGTGAAATGAACCAGACACACACGTGTAAATGTCATATAGTCTCCTTAGTATAACAAGCGAAAAGCAGAAATACAAAAGGTAACATAGAACAAGTAAAATCAATTGAGTCAGATAAGGCAAAGTGAATGGCATATGCTGCAGGATACTAATCAGCTTTTCTTCTGGACGGTTAACAACCTAAGTTCACAAGTCAGAGTTGGAGAAATAGAAGAGCCACAAGGCCAGCCAACATGTTCGCCCTAGCCTTTCAAGGTCAGCGAAGACTCAGGACATAGGAGAACCTGTACTGCAAAATCGTGTAACTCAGGTGAGCTCAAAATTTTATGAACAAGGAGATTATTGCGCCACAGAGGAAAGAGACTGAAGTTCTAAAGTGTGCCTGGGGAGAGTCACATGAAGAGAAAAGTTTCTCTCAGGCTCTCACAGAGAGCAAACTTGTGAAGCATGTGAGGTGACTCATCCCCATGGATGTCACAGACGAAGTATCTACAGAATAACGTGCAGGTCTATAAGATAAACTCTGAGAGGTCTTCACTGACCACATAAGAAATATAAAGTTCATGTGTTGCTATATAAGTCTTGGTCTATCTAGGTCTTAACCTTCCAGCAGAAAAGCATAAAAATGAAGTATACATCGCGGTGCCATAATATTAAGCTGAACTGTAAATGGCTATAGTCAACAGCTTCTTTGAATAACTCACTATTGTTGTGGAATGCTGGACTGTATTGCATTGTGGTGTCCAGTTCAAGCACCTAAGTTAGTTGAATGACAATGGAGTGCCACCTTTGACAGGCGTAGACAAAGGAAGGGGTATAGAAAGAAAAAAATCATTATGTGTGTGTATAGACAGTACAGTTGGGATAGATATCGCTGTGCTTCTACATAATCCTATGAGAGGCAAGATCTGCACTAATGGTGGTTGGACAGGATATTGTGTTGGCTTCTAGTACTATGGTCATCCACTACCAAAATAATTATTGAATTTTTGATATAATTGAGGTATAAAAAATAAGATAAGTAAGCAGCTACACTCTTAATTTACTGATAAGAGACATCTGCTAAAATAATATCTGTAAGTATAATATCATGTATGCACCTTATACGATACCAAAATATTATGAAAATCATTTGCAAAGTATTATTTTATCAAATCTGTATTGTTAAGTTGTCTTGAAACTGTCTGATTGATATTTTTACTTCAATAAATGAAAAAATAATTTAAAAAAAGAGAAATTAGCTGTAAAATTATACTAAATATTTTCTATGTACAGAAACAAAATGGTCCTTCATTCGTATCATCTTTTTTTTTTGTTTTGTTTTGTTAGAGATGGATATTCCATTGTCATTTAAGTTTTTTTTAGGTGCATGATTTCAGGAAAATAATCGAATATTGTCCAATAGTCCATAATAGTAGTGGATTATCCATAAGACTGGCAATGTCCAAGGTTGTTGACTTGAGCCTTTTACAGCTCAGCATATTAATATGTCTTTACTTTTTATACTTCATTTCTATACTTTTTCTGCTGTATTATTAAAGAGAAGCTAAAGCAAGACCTGTATAACATGAACTGTAACTTTAGTATCTGATAAGGTCAGTGAAGTTCCCTCAAGATTTATCCTGTAACCTTGTACTGCAGTTTACAGATCATTTGTCAACTATATGGACGAGTCATGGCCATTGCTCTCTGTGAAAGCCTGAGAGAATGTTTTCTTTACATATGACTCTCCTTAGGCACACTCTATGTCATCAATCACGTTGCTCTATGGCCACATAATCTCCTTGATAAGAAAATTTGGGGCACAACTGAGATACATGATGTCACAGTATAGGTTCTCCTGTGTTCTGAGTCTTCGCTGACCTTGAAAGGCTAGGGCCAAAATGTTGGTTGTCCTTGCAGCCCTTCTTTTTCTCTAAATTTTGGTTTCCAAATGGAGGTTGTTAACCATCCAGATTATTCCCCTACAACATACGCAATTGGGTTTAACCTCAGTATCTGTCTGAGTATCCAGCACTGTTAATAATTTGTAATAAGCATCTTTTCCTATGCTGATGATAGAGGGATATATTCCTTATAATAAATGTTTTCATTACGCATACAAACATGTAGGAGATTATTGGGCCACAGATGAAAGTGAATGATGATGTAGAGTGTGCCTAAGTACAGCCACATGGAGAAAAACTTTCTCACAGGCTTCAACGGAGAGCAAATTGGTTAAGAGCAATGGCCATGAATCATCCACATGGCTGACACTAACAAAAAATCTACAAACTGCAGTAAAGGGTTTTATGATAAAACCTGAGGGGATTTTAGTTACCTTAATTAGATACAAAAGCTAGAATTCTTGTTATATAGGTCTTGCTTTATCTTGGTCTTAACCATCCAGCAGAAAAGTATACAAATGAAGTGTAAGAAATAAAGCCATATTATTATACTTTGCTGTAAAGACTCAAGTCAATAACTTCTGACATTTTCACTGACACAGAAAATCCCATACTATTATGGACTACTGTACTATTTTGGAATGTTTTAATAAATTCACACATCTATCATATTTAAATGACAAAACTGAACAAAGAAATGGAATACAAATGAATGAGCATTTTGTATATGATATTAAAAATAATTAAGATAGATATACAGCTATATTCTCAATTCAATGAATAGAAGAATTCAATAGTGCTTGTAAACAGGATATCATGTCTGCATCTTGTACAATGAAATACCACTAAGAAAACAATATGCAGTAATTATTGGAATTGTCCTACCAATTTGATTTCAAACTGTCTCAGTGTTGTTTGATTCTCAATAAAATTATGGAAAACTAACTAAATAAATAAATGAAATAAATATATTTAAAAAAGAAAAACAGGCCGGGCATGGTGGTGCATGCCTATAATCCCAGCACTCGGGAGGCTGAGGCAGGAGGATTGTTTTGAGTTCGAGACCAGCCTGAGCTGCAAAGTGAGCTTAAGGCCAGCCTGAACTGCATAGTGAGACCCTGTCTCAAAAAGACGAAAAAAAAAAAAAAAAAGAAAAAAGAAAAACAATAAAAATATTGTTCATGGAACAAATTTATTTTTGTATCGTCTTTTTAAAAAATTTTAAAGAGTAAAAGCAATAGCAGAGACAAAGATAGAATCAGAGTAACAAGCAACAGTACAAATTGTACAGATTTTCAGGGCCAGGGAGATGGCTCAGTGGAATTAGTGCTTCCCTGACAAGTGCAAGGGCCTGAGTTCAATCCCTGGTTCCGTAAAAAAAGAAAATATTTTTTCTCATAAATTGTACAGATTTTCAAAACAAGAATAAAAACAATGATTGTTATATTACACATTTTCAAGTGCAGATCTCTTGTTCATATATATATATATATATATATATATATATATATATATATATATACATAATAGACAAAATAATTAAAATTATTGGTTTCATTCCATAAACCTTACTATTTTTCTCATCCATTTCTACTTTATATTTTTTTAAACTTTATTTTGAGTGAATACTAACTGATCAGACATGAGAAATGTTACACATTTAAAAGAACAAGATGAGAGGTATTCAAGTGTGGCTTTTGTATTGCACTTTATTGTCTTAGATGTACTTTCTCATATTATAGCTACTAGTGTATAGATTTAGTCAAAATGAAAATTTTAAACATTAACTGCTACTTAGAAAAACTGATGGTAATTAGAACTACAATCATCTCAGTGATCCTGAATATACGCTTATATGATTTTTCCTGCTAAAACTTCTTCATATCTTTTCCATTTTCCTCATTTTATTGTTAATTCCTTATAATTAATTTCTTTCATTTTACCGTATCTATTATTATTTTCATATATTATTTTCTCAGGTTTTTTAATTCAATTTTATTAATAAAAAATAGCAATGAGAAAGTTTCAAAACCTATTAGTAGGACAGTTCCAATAATTAATACATTGCATATTGTTGCCTTCATAGTGGTTATTCATAGCACAAGATGCAAACATGATATCTTATACACACACTATTATTTGCATTCTTTCTTCTCATTGAATTAAGATAAAGTAGCTGCATATCTATCCTAATTTGTGTATACAGATACAAAATGATCCCTCATTTGTATCCCCTTTTTTGTTTAGTATTGTCAGAGATGGGTATTCCCTTGCCATTTAAATATTATAGGTGTGTGAATTCAGGAAAATAATCCAATATAGTCCAGTAATGCACAATGATAGTGCGTTATCCATAGGACTGGCAATGTCAGAAGTTCTTGACTTGAGCCTTTTAATGCTCAGCATATTAATATGGCTTTATTTTTTCTACCTTGTCTTTATACTTTTCTGCTGGATGGTTAAGACTAAGATAAAGCAAGACATACATAACAAGAAACGTAACTTTTATACCTGCCAAGGTTAGTCAAATCCCCTCAGGTTTTACTCATAAACTCTGAACCAAAATCTGTAGATCCTTTGTCAGTGTCAGCCATGTGGATGATTCATGGCCATTGCTTGACCAATTTGCTCTCTGTGAAAGCCTTTTCTCAGGTTTTTACGTTGGAGAGACAATACAATATTTACACATGTGGATCTGATTTATTTGTTTGTTTCCCTTGTGAATATAGCCACTAGTTAGATCAATTTACCTACAATGCCTCAAGTTTGTCTTTCTTTGTAACTGAGTAAACTGCATTGCATAAATAGATAACATCTGTTTTATCTATTCCTCAAGTGGTGGACATTTTGATTTTTCTAAGATTTGACTATTACATATTATTCTGTTGTAAACATGATTACACATATATCACTGTGATATAATGTTTACACTTCTTTTGGAAAAGTAGCCAGAAGATGAATAGCTGGGTTGAATGGGACTTCGAATTCTGCGGGTGCTCCAGACCTTGCAGAAGTGATCACTGTGGACAGAGGACAGAATGAATAGAAAAAAACATTTGAGGTTCAGGGAGACTGGACAGCGATCCAGCAAGTGAATTTATTTTTCTTTAAGCTTATATAGAGAACATCTTGATCCTGCATCCTAGTTAATGCTAACCTTTTTCACTCTTCTGGGGCAAGGACAGTTTTCCAGGACGAAGGTGATAAACCAAAGAAACACTGACTCTGCTGGGCTATTTGCAAACCTGTGCGATAAGAATATTGGTCATGTTTTACTTCCTTATCAAGATAGGAGGTATTTGATTCCTACTAGGTCATGCTGCACAATTTTCCTGATGATTTGCTGCATTTTATTTGCTGGTATCTTATTTGGGATTTTTGTATAATTGGTCATGAGAGAGATTGCCCTGTAATTCTCATTTTTGGTTGAGTCTTTCTCTGGCTTTGCTATTTGTGTAATACTTGCTTCCACAAGATTTTGGGACTATGGCTTCCTTTTCCATTTTATTGAAGAAAGTGAGGAGTATTGAGATTAAATCTCTAAATTTCTTGAAGAATTCAACAGTGAACCCATAATGACCTGGGATTTTCTTTGTTAGTAAGTTTTTTATTACATTTTCAATTTCATTGATTTATATTGGATCATTCAGAATGTTTGTTTGTTCTTGATTCAGTTTTGATAATTTGTACCTATCTAGGAATCTGTTCAATTACTCTGTGCTTTCCATTCTAAGACTGTAAACATTTTCAAAGCAGCTATACTATAGATGATCCCCTGTATTTCCACAGAATCTCTGGTAATTTCACCCTTGTCGTTCCTTATTGATTGAATTTGAGTTATCCCTTTCCTCTATTTGATGTGGTTAGCTAGGGGCTTATCAATTTCATTTACTCTTTCGAAGAACCTGCTTTTTGATTTATTGATTCTTTGTATTTTTGCATCAATTTCACTAATCTCTGCTCTATTCTTTATAATTTTCTCCCTTCATTGACTTTTGCACTTGGATTGTCCTGGCTTTTCTAGAAGCTTTAGGTGAAGCATTAGGGTATTTATTTGTTCTCCTTTTGTTTTCCTAATGTATGGGTTCAGTGCTATACATTTCCCTCTGAGAAGTTCCTTCATTGCATCCCACAAATGCTAGGATGTCCTGTTCGAATTTTCCTTGGCTTGTATCTATTGTAAATTTCATATGTAACCCACTAGTTGCTGAGCAGGATGTCATTTAATGCATGTGTGTATGGGGTATTTACAGTTGTTTTTGTCATTAATTTCCAGTTTGGTTGTACTGTAGTCAGGTAATATACATGGGATAATTTTTGTTCTCTTGCATTTACTTCAGCATATTCTATGGACTAGTACATTGTCTATTTCAGAGAACATCCCATGTTCAGCTGAAAATAATGTGTATTCAGATGTTGTAAATTGGAACCCTCTGTAAAAGTCCACTAAGTGCATTTTCTCAAAAGTTTCGTTCACTTCTGCTATCTTTTTTGAAAATTTTTGTGTACTTGACCCATCTTTTGCAGAAAAGGAAATGTTAATGTCCCTTGTTAAAATTGTTTTATTGGCTATTAGATTTTTC
>PVKA01031695.1:10575-26126 GCA_004027165.1 Ctenomys sociabilis | reverse complement strand
CCCCCTCCTCCTTTCCTCCTCTCCCTCCTCCTCGATGGAGTAGCCCACTGCTGTAGCCCAGCTTCCTTCCCACGTGTGCTCACTGTGGAGACACTGAAGCAACCCTCCACCTCTTGCCTCTTCACTTGAGTGTTTAAAAGACATGGCGGTTCCGCTGCCCATAGTGATGGGCAGGCTGATGTGATATAATACGGTGTGTCATACAATTAGGACAACAACCACACCAGTGATTTGAAGCTATGTGAGAGACCCAAAGCAGGCGGAGGTAGAGGAGAATGAACCTATGAACCTACGGAGGAAGGCGAGGCCGTGGGTGGGATCTGTGGTCCTCGGAAGGGCTCTGCCTGGGGTGGACCAGGGCAGGGCCTGGGAGGGCCAGAAGCAAGCCCAGAGCTGCAGGTCTTACTGGTTTGACAAGTTAGGGATGGGGTTTGGCAAAGAAACCCAGGCAAGGAAGAGGGCTTAGAGGCTCCTGAAAAGCACACAGGAACCACCGGGACCACGTCCCTGGCTGGGCCCGGTCCGTGCACGAGCACCACCGTGAGGGCAGGTGGAAAGAGCGGAGTGAGCAGAGGGGCTGGAGCGGAACGCTCCGCTGCTGCCATCGCAAGAAGCGCGGCTTTAGAATTGTGCCTGCCCAGAGAGTTGCCTGGAGACGCTTTCCTCCTCTTGGGCGGAAGACAGCAGAATTCATGTCCTCTGCAACAGGGAATTCACAATGTCCAGTGTGAAAACTTGTTTTAGAAAATTTGGGGCCGTAAGAGGGTGGCACATTGCCGGCCTCCGTGTCCACCTTGCTTGTGCCCCATGAGGCAGCCTGGACTCTTCATGTTGTCCAGAGACCGCGGCCAACGCAGTGCGTGCCCAGCCCCAGGGTCCATCCAGCCCTCACTGTGTTGGCAGTACCAAGGGTTAAACCCAGCGCCAGGCCCTTCACCCCAGCCACAATCCCCACCCTTCTTACTGTTTCTTTTATGTATGTAGTACAAGGTGTCACCACGCAGCTCAGACTCCTAGCGATCCTCCTGTTCTCAGCCTCTCCAGCCCTGGGATTACAGGCTGTGCCACCACATCCAGTCTCGGCGGCTGGCTCAGGCCTGGTTCCTGGGGGGGCATGTGGTGCTGGGGATCCACCCCAGCCCCTACACTTGCCTGAGCAGGTGCTTAGTCCACTGAGCTTTCTCACCAGCCCAAGAACCAGAGCCTTTTTCTTTTTGCAGAACCGGGGACCGAACTTGGAACCTTGTGCTTGCAAGGCAGGCACTTATGCCACTGAGCCATCTCTCTGGGCTCTCCCTATTACTTTTTAAGGCATAGTCCAAGCCCGAAACGCCTCCCAGAGTGCTGGGATTGTAGACGTGTGGCTCCGTGCCCGACTCCAGCGACAGTGGCACCTTGGTTCACGAACTTAATTCTTTCCATAATTCTGGAAAAGACATGCACATTTGTGTTCATGTTGGAAAGATGACCATGGTGAAGTTTGTCAACTGATGCAGTTTACAAACAGAAACAAAATTTTGCCAAACACTTACTTGTGAACCAAATTGTTCTTAAGCAAAGTGTTTGAGCCAAGTGGACTGAGGTGCCACTGTATTTCTTTGAGAAAAAAAAAAAAAAAAAACTAGAGAAGTAATTATTTTTTGTTGTTGTTTTATATGTATTTAGTACAGGGTCGGTCGATAGGGCCTCAGTACACAGATCGGACTCGTAGGGACTTGCCTCTTTTCAGCCCCCAAGCGCTGGTTTTACTAGCATGTGCCACCATTCGCGGTCTCAGTCGCTGGCTCAGCATGCCTTGGAAGTGGGGCTGGCATGGTCCACTGGAGATCAAACCCTGGCTGCTGTGCTTTGCCTAAGCAGGTACTTTAAACCACAGAGCTATTGGGCCGGCCCAGAGAAGTAATTCTTGTTCAAAAGGAAAAGGAATTGTGGGTTCTTTCTCAGGATTGTTTAAGCAGAGAATTTTAAAAGTATTATTATTATTATTATTTTCATTATTATTATTTGGTGGAACTGGGGATTGAACTCAGGCCCTTGTGCTTACCAGGGAAGCGCTGATTCCACTGAGCCATCTCCCTGGCCCTAAAAAGTATTATAAACTTGAAAGTAGAATAAGTAACCAGAGTCAGAAGAAAAGGAGTCATTTTGGGGCCAGGGAGATGGCTCAGTGGAATAAGCGCTTCCCTGGAAAGTGCAAGGGCCTGAGTTTAACCCCCGGTTCCACGGAAAAAAAAAAAAAAAAAAAAAAAAAAAAGAAGAAAAAGAAAAGAAAAGTAAAGGGGTCTTTTTGAAACTGATCCTGAAGCACCTCATATGTCAGAATTGTAGACAAAGGTAGCACATGCCTGTAATATCAGTTTTAGGAAGCTGAGGCAGGAGAATCATTTCAGTTCTGGGCCAGCCTGAGCCAATGAGTTCAGAGTAAGCTTGAACTACTGAGTGAAACCCTATGTAAAAAATCAAACAAACAAAAAACCTTGGGGGCTGGCAAGATGGCTCAGCAGACTACAGTACCTGTTTAGGCAAGCTTAGGCAAGCACGGGGACCATGGTTCAGTGCCAGCACCACGTGCCTCACCAGCCTTGCGCCCAGGGTGGGCTGAGCTGGCCAGAGCCTGGGCGTAGTGGTGCAGGCCTATAATCCCAGTTCTGGGGAGGCTGAAAGCAGGAGGATCACCATGAGTCTGAGCTGCACAGTGAGACCCTGCAACAACCAAATATGTTGGAAAATAAAAACAAAACAAAAAAACCCACTTTTTCTGAGAAAATATACTAGACATGCTCAAGGAGTTAAAAGAAGACGTAATTATGATGAATGATCAGATGGCCAGTTTCAATAGAAACTAGTTTTCTTTTCTTTTGGCAGCACTAGGGGATTGAAGAAGGGATTGAATTTAGAGACTTGTGCATGCTAGATAAATGCTCTGACTCAGCACTACATCCTCACCCAAGGCCTAGAATAAAGAATTCAACAGTGATTCTAGAATGCAAAAGGCACACTAAAGAGAAAACAAATCATTGGGTAGGCTTACTGGTGAAGGAAGAGTCAACATGAATAAAAAGTAATAAAATTAATAATCTGAAGCCAGGCGTGCTGGCGCAGGCCTGTAATCCCAGCACTCGGGAGGCTGAGGCAAGAGGACTGCTGTGAGTTCGAGACCAGCCTGAGCTACAAAGTGAGTTTAAGGTGAGCCTGAACTGCATAGTGAGACCTTGTCTCAAAACGACCAAAAAAAAAAAAAAAAAAAAAAAAAATTAATAATCTGAGAAACAAGGAGGAAAAATATTTAAAAAATAGGCATAGCTTCACTGACTGTACGACAACATGAGGTCACCTATCCAGTGACTTATTTTCTCTTTAGTGTGCCTTGTTGATTCTAGAATCACTGTTGAATTCTTTTTTTCTAGGCCTTGGCTGAGGATGTAGTGCTGAGTCAGAGCATTTGTCTAGCATGCACAAGTCCCTGAGTTCAATCCCTAGTTCAATCCCCAGAACTGACAAAAGAAAAGAACCACAGCCACTTATATGAGGTGACACATATGTCAGCTTCTAAAAGGAGAAGAAATAGACAATGGACCATCAAAAGTATTTAAAGAGGGACCGGGCAGATGGTTCAGTGGAATAATAAGCGCTTCCCTGGCAAGTGCAAGGGCCTGAGTTCAATCCTCGGTTCTGAAAAAAAAAAAGGCCAAAAACTTCCAAGATTTATGGCAAATATGAACTTATAGATCTAAGAAGCTTAGCAAACTGACAGCTTAGTAAATACAAATCAATGTACTCCTGAAACACATTACAATTAAGTTACTAAAAAAATGAAAATCTGGAAAGTGAACAAAAGTCAAAAGTCAGCTGACATTTCTTTAAAAATAATGAATGCCAAAAGATGATGGAATAGCATATTATTTTTAAACTTAACATTTAAAAAAAGTATTTACTTGGTACAAGGTGTTGGTACACAATTCAAACTCATAGTAATCCTCCTGTCTCAGCCTCCCCAGAGCTGAGATTATAGGCATGCACTGCCGTGCCGAGTTTTGGGCTGGCATGGTAAACCCAAGTTCCAGGGTTGGCATGACATGTGGTATTGGGGATTGAACTCAGGATCTTGTGCTTTCCAGGCAGGTGCTTAGACCATTGAGCTATCTCCCCATCCCCTGGAATAACATATTGAATGTACTAAAACCCTGTAAGCCTAGGACTGTATGTACAGGAAGGATATTCATCCATTATGGGGATATTGATGTTTTCAGATGAAGAACTAAAAATGCTGTTTATAGCATCTATTAATTAGGGTTCACTACAGGACTATTTAAAAATATATTATAATAATTATAATATATTTAATGATATATAAAGGATTCGCAATGTACATTTACAATGGCTGCCTGCAGAGTCAACCATGGAAAAATACAAAAGGACTGTGTGACAATGCTAGACATCCGGAAGTCCTAGTCAAAAATCAAAGGCCTGGAGCTCACTGCCGAGTCCCGGGTGAGTCTGCATTGCAGAGCTGAAAGGTCTTTGCCAGCAGGCTACAGACTCTACCCCCGGAAGCCTGGATGGAGATGGGTGTCCAAAGGCAAAAGCGACCTCTGGAGCTGCTCTGAAGAAATGGAACTGGGACCTGTTTCTGGTTTGTTCCACGCAGTCTCCAGGCCTGGCTGTCAGTGCCACCCGCACTCACCCTCCACTCTTCAGTGAATCTGTCATCCACACATCCAGGGCTGAGGTGCACTGCACAGCCAGGTGCTTCTTGTTCAAGTGGACACACAGGGGCCAGCACAGGAGGCGTGCGCTGCGAGAAAAGGACAGCAGCTGCCAAAGGGCGGTTTATTCTACCAGAAGGAATTAACAGTGTTGGAAATGATAGTGTGAGTAAATCTAAGATACCTATGCAGCTAGGTTGCTCCCAGTGGTAGCGCCTAGCATGGGGTCCTGGGTTTGACCCTCAGGAACACACACACACACACACACGCACACACACACACAAATACATTTTCTTTTTGAGACAAGGTCTTGCTGTGTAGTTCAGACTGGCCTTGAATTTACTATGTAGTCCGCACTAATCTCAAACTTGCGACAATCCTCTTGCCTCAGCCTCCTGAGTACTGGAATTATAGATGTTCACCATCGTGCCTGGCACA
Source organism: Ctenomys sociabilis (assembly GCA_004027165.1). Taxonomy (NCBI): domain Eukaryota; kingdom Metazoa; phylum Chordata; class Mammalia; order Rodentia; family Ctenomyidae; genus Ctenomys; species Ctenomys sociabilis. The sequence goes on along the minus strand of PVKA01031695.1, from coordinate 20,982 downwards.
TCTTTTCATACTTAAAAAAAAAAAAAAGTACAAATATTTAAAGAATATGCCACTATGCTACAAAATTTACCATATTTGTACATTAATATACATAAAATAATAGCATAAAAGATAACTTGAGATAAGTGGAGTTGTACCGTTGCAAGATCCTCATATTCATAGTACATAATTGTTATGGTTTGGGCAGCAGTGTCCCCCGAACCTCATGCAGTCATGGGGCGGCTGGGCTTCTAGCCACTTGTGATTAGCTCTTGATCCACTGGGCTTACGGGGTGAGTGCTGCGCCCCGCCTGGGGGGACAGACTTGCTCTCTAGCCGTTGTTGCTGTTACTCCTCCCTTTGCCTTTGCTGTCTTGCTGCCTTCCGCTGCCATGAGCTGCTGCCTTCTCCCATGTGTCAGTCTGCCTCAGAGCCAGCCGAGTGTGGACTGAAACCTTTAGTAACTGTGAGCTAAATAAACCTTTCCTTCCCTAGTTTTGAGCTAGGGAAATGAGAGAAGAGCAACTCAGACAATAATACAATATTAAATCTAAGTAAATTTAGAAATCCCTAGAGTAACCACTAAAAAGCAATGCAGAATAAGATTTAAAATAGAATTATTAAAACACTTAGCTCTAGTTCTATCACCATTACGGTGTTGCAAAAATAAACTCAATAAAAGAAAGGACACCTAGGCATTGTGCCGTACATCTGTAATCCCAACACCGAAGAGGCTGAGGCAGGAGGGTCACTGTGAGTTGGAGGCCAACCTGCACTAAAAGGCAAGATTCCACCTCAGGAAAAAAAAAAAAAAAACAAACAAAACCAACAACAGTAACATAAAACAACCACAATCAGGGGCAGGGATGTAACTCAGGGGCACAAGTACCTGCCTGGCAAGTGCAAGGCCCTGAGTTTGAATCCTGGCACAAAAAATACATCCATAACCTATTTCATTCAATTAACTGAAATGAAAGCAAGAAAGAGAAAAATAAATGAACAAGCCCCAAATAAGCAAGCTGGAGAGGAAAAGAGAGGAAGGGAAAGTAAAAAAGTATCAAAATGTAATACAAACATGTGCCAGTTTCCGCAGTGAATATATTATGTATTGCAAATATATTCTAATTTTAAAAAGAAGGAGGAAAACGGAAAATGTCAAGAATGACAATGTTCAAAGTGAAGGAAAGGAATGACAGTTTATTTACACAGTACAGCCAAAATGCAGGCTTAAATTCAACCATACTAATATTACATTGAGTGGTCTAAGTACTGCAAACTGAGGACGGAGATCACATGGAATGCAGAAAGCTGAGGTCAGTGGAGCCCGCCCTCCATTGGTGGAGAAGAGAAGCTGCTGGAGCACACACACACCATATTCATGTGCCAGGCACACACATGACATGCCCCCTCCCCCGAACCAGGGCTTGAACTCAGGCCCTTGCACTTGCCAGGAAGTGCTTATTCCACTGAGCCATCTCCCTGGCCTGGGCACCCTGTGTTCTTGGGACTGGTCTTGTGTGATTGATCTCCAGCTTCAGCTGCTCCCCATGTAAAGGTAAGACAACCATCTGCGGCCATACACGTACTTTATGCAGTAGAAACACACAGGTTTAAATGAAAAGGATGGCAATCCCCGATTCTGCCAAAATCAGTCGATCCCTGATTCCACCAAATTCAATCCCTGGTTCCGCCAAAAAAAAAAAAAGAAGGATGAAAAAGTACATATTTTAAGCCAGGCGTGGTGGCGCAGGCCTGTAATCCCAGCACTCAGGAGGCTGAGGCAGGAGGATTGTTGTGAGTTCGAGACCAGCCTGAGCTACAAAGTGAGCTTAAGGCCAGCCTGAACTGCATAGTGAGACCCTGTCTCAAAAAGACAAAAAAAAAAAAAAAAAAAAAAAGGTATATATTTTATTATTTATTCTTTTGTTTTTTTTGGCAGAACTGGGATTGAACTCAGGCCCTTGTGCTTGCCAGGGAAGCACTTATTCCACTGAGCCATCTCCTTGGCCCTTTTATTTATTATTTAAAAGAAAATTTTTTTCAAGACAGGGTCTCGCTATACAGTTCAGACTGGCCTTATACTCACTTTTGTAGCCCCCAGGCTGGTCTCGGACTTGCAGGGATCCTCCCGCCCACCTCCCCAGTGCACGGATTACAGGCATTTGCCAGCACACCTGGCTCCAGGCTGGTACAGTGCACCTGGAGGATCTGGGGCTGGCACAGCACGTGGGCAGGTCAGTAAGTGCCAGGTAAGTGCTTATGCCTCTGAGCTATCTCCCTAGCCCTGAAAAATTAAATAATAAGAAAACAGTAAGCATAATAACATAACTTGAGAGTCTATAGCATATTTAACAAAAATGATTTCAGGACTAGAGGTGTAGTTGAAGATAGAGAGTGATGTTCGTAGTACGAAGAGGCCCAGTTTCATCAGGAAGACATAGCAGTGGCCACTGTGCATCTGCCTGGGAGCAGAGCCCCCATGCACGGATGCGGGAGGGGACTTGTCGGGATCCACCTGTTCACAGCCTGCCAAGAGCTGGGATTGATTACCGGTGTGCGCCACCATGCCCAGTCTCGCTTGCCATCTCAGCGCGTCCTGGGAGGCGGAGACCAGCGTGGCAGTCCAGGGCATTGAACTCCTGGCCCCTGCACCTGCTTGCAGGTGCTTTAATCTGCTGAGCTATTTGGCTGGCCCTCTATTTGGTATTACTAATGTCTTCCCTTAGCTATTTTACTGTACACATTATGCTCATTCTAAACCCCTGGTTCTAATTTGTTCTAATACGATGTCTCCTGATGGCATCTCTCATCTCACTATGTGTGTAGAGTTTTGGGTTTTTTTTTTTTTTTCCTTCCTATCTTTGTTCCAGTCCCTCAAGGAGAAACTGTTTGTACGGGGCTGTGCTGCGCTACCTGGGCCTCTGCAATGGCTTCCTATGCAGTGCCCCAGAGGACAATTCCGTACTGTCCTGATCTTAGCAGCCCAGCGCAGTGCTAGAAATGCAGACAGTAGGCAACTGTGTTTCAAAGGAAATGCTTCTAAAAATGGTGCCTTTATTTTTGTTGGTAAATGGTTGCAAAAAAGAGTCCATACCACCCCTTGTTTTGAATGTATGTAGTACAGGGTTTACAGGGTCTCGTTACACAATTGGACTTGTAGCGATCCTCCTGTTTTCAGCCTCGCAGGTGCTGGGAGGCACACCACCATGCCCAGTTTCAGTTGCTTCTCAGCATGCCCCAGGGGCAGGACCGGTGCGGCACACCAGGGTTCGAACCCAGACCCCTGCATCTGCCTAAGCAGGTGCTTTATTCCCCTGAGCTATCTGGCAGGCCCTAGAGACCATACTCTTCAGTGAAATAAATCAGACCCACATGTGCAAATGTCGCATTGTCTGCTTAGTGTGAGAACCTGAAAGAGAACATGGAATCTGAAGGTTACAATAGATGCTGGGAAACGGGATCTTTTGAACTTACTCAAAAGGAAAGAGTTACTGAGTTGAGGAGAAGGACAGGAGAGGGAGTAGGGGAAGGAAATATATGTATGGAAACACGATGGCTTGGACAACTGTATCATGCTGGTCTATGGAAAGGAGCAGGAGGTTGGGGAGATAGCTCAGTAGAATAACCATTTGCCTGGCAAGCACAGGATCCTGAGTTCAATCCCCAGTACCACAAAAAAAAAAAAAGGAGCAGGTAATGCTTAATTTGTCTCTTTTTTTCAATTGTTTGTCCTTTTTCTCTTCTTGATTTCTTACATATTTCTTCCTTTTTTCCTCCAATTTTGCATGCATGGATCTGGTAATATGAACAACTGGCTGGAAGACAACTCACATTGCTTTCTTAAGTGAAATTCTGTATCACTTGTAATTTTTGTTTTAATACTATTTTATACTGTACAAAATAAAATAAAATATTTACTGGTTTTGTGTAGATAAAGATTTTCAGTTTGAGGAAATTCATCTTTCCCCTAATTTTCTAGTTTTAAAAAATTACAAATGGCAGGCTGGGGAGATGGCCCAATGAAATAAGCACGCCCTGGCAAATGCAAGGGCCTGAGTTCAATCCCCGATTCCATCAAAAAAAAAAAAAACATTACAAAGGGCTATTATGTTATATTAAATGCCTTCTCCTGCAAAAACAATCATATGTTTTTCCCTCCTTAAATCTATTAGTGCAGTGACATATCCAATAGATTTTCTGATGTGAAACTCTCCTTAGATTCTGTGGTGGTACAGCTGCAGTTAGACGTCCCCCCTCAGCCCCATGTGCCTATAGGTGGGGAGTTGTGAAGATGGCCGGATTAGAGTATGGGAGTGTGGATTAAGGGCGTGGCCCTGGGATGAAGGGGTGGACAGTGGAAGCTGGCCCCTGGGCGTGGCTGGCACCCACTCTTTAGCTTGTGTGGAATACAAAGGGACAGGAAGAAGGCCGCCTCACTGTTGCCTGCCTGGCAGGCTTCTCTGCTGAGGTGCGCCACGCCCCTCTGCCCGGCTGCCCTGCCTCCGGGTCGGCAGACTATGAGCCAGAGCCTCTCCTCGAAGTAAGCTGAAGGAAGCCTTTCCTACCCGAGCCCTGGGTGTCCAGTATTTGGGCTCAGCGTTGAGCCAAGTAACAAAGAGACAGGGCACGTCGCTCCTGACCACGACACAGGAGCACAGATTCTCGTAATTACAGGTGAGGCGGATGTGTCATTTTCCTCTTCGATGTAGTTCCAGCTCGTGAGCATAATAAAGTTATTTTAAATCTGTAAAAAGTCTTTGGACATTCTCTCTCCTGCACCCCAGCAGAGTTTGGTAAACCAAACAACATTGGTCTAATAATGACCAATGGTTTATTAATCCAGGAGGGATTCTTATTAAACTATTTGAACCTCTTGGGAGTATATGAACGTTTAGGTTTTCAATTACTAATCTGATTTTCTTGGTTATAAGTCAGTTCAGATTTTCTACTTCATTTTCTGCCAACCCATCATCGGGAAGGCTTTTGGCAGTAAGCAACTGAATAACCCAAAATTGGGAGCCTGTGCGGAGGCCCCCTTGCCCCTCCCCCTCACCCCGGCGTGTGGCACCCGGAGTCCGTCCAGGGCAGGCACTGAGACATTGGCTGTCACTTTGAGGGCGAAGACCGCCACCGCACCCCTAAGTGGCTTGCGCGTCCCGGCAGGAAGAGGCTGGGAAGCAAGGCTATCCGGGGTCAGGACATCTCCCCAGGGCTGGAGGCTCCTGGCCTGCTGTTGGCGTGAGTCGCGCTCTGAGCGTGAGCGCGGGGAACACTGGGTGCTGGAGACGGAGGCCAGCGCTTAGTTCTGGTAAACTGCAGTCTTGCAGGACATGTTACATATGCACAAATACACGGATGTGCATAGGATAAATGTTACATGCATATGCACATGGATATCCTGGGACTTAGACATATCAGCATAACTATTTTTGTAGTACTCTTAGGAACTCTCTGCTCCCTCACTCTTTCCAAAGGTTTTTAAGTCTTTTTAATCAAAGTTTGGCTCTTATTTTTTCTACTGCATATTTAAATGTTTTTTGAAAAAATAACTTTCTGCTCTTATTTTTAGTTATTTAAATTTATTCTACTGTTCCTTTTCTAACTGCATAAATGGGGTGTTGACTCATTAATTTCCTATTTTTCTCCTAATACAGTTGCTCTCCATGGGCACGGGTTCCACATCAGCAGTTTCAACCAACAGTTTTTTAAAGATATTTGGAAAAAATGCATCTATGCTGAATATTTATAGATTTTTCTCTTCATTATTTCCTAAACAATACAGTAAATAGCCATCTACATAGTGTTTGCAGTAGGAATCATAGTAATAGATTTATTTATTTATTAGTTGTGATATTCAGATTGAACCCAGAATCTCTACACTGTGCTAACTCTCCAGCCCATGGGCCCTGGGGAGATGGCTCAGTAGAATAAGCACTTCCCTGGCAAGCACAAGGGCCTGAGTTCAATCCCCGGTTCCACACAAAAAATTAAAAAAAAAAAAAAAAAAAGTATCCCTGGTTCCGCCATAAATAAATAAATAAATAAATCTCCAGCCTATATATATATATATTTTTTTTTTCTTTTGTCTTTTTGAGACAGGGTCTCACTATGCAGTTCAGGCTGGCCTTAAGCTCACTTTGTAGCTCAGGCTGGTCTCGAACTCACAACAATCCTCCTGCCTCTGCCTCCCGAGTGCTGGGATTTCAGGCATGCGCCACCATGCCCGGCTCCAGCCTATATTTTTATTTTATTTTATTTTTTTATTTTGAGATGATCTCAGTAAACTGCCAAAGTGCTGAGTCGTAGAATCTCCTGCCTCAATCTCCTGGGATTGGGATTACAATCAAAGGCCACCGTGCCTGGCTTAGAGAGCACATCTGGTTTATAGAGATCATTTGAAGTATCCGCAAGGACATGCATAGCTTCTGAATAAATGGGCCATTTTATAGAAGAGTCTTGAGCTGGGGAAGATTTTGGTGTATATGTGGGCTCCCAGAACTGATCCCCTGGGATACCGAGCAGGGACTGTACGTGTATTTAAGGCCATTCCGTAACATTTGATATGTGATGCATTAGTTATTGTTTAGTAGTAAACATTTTTTTCTAAATCTTCATTAAGATATCTTTGGGGGGGAGGGAGATGGCTCAGTAGAATAAGCACTTCCCTGGCAAGCACAAGGGCCTGAGTTCAATCCCTGGTTCCACTGAAAAAAAAAGAAAAAAAAAAAAAAGATTTCTTTGTGGGGGTGGGCATAAATTAGTTTTTTTTTTTTTTTTTTTGGCTGAACCGGGGATTGAACTCAGGCCCTTGAGCTTGCCAGGGAAGCACTTATTCCACTGAACCATCTTCTCAGCCCCATAAATTAGTTTTCATCTTTTTTCTTTTTTTTACATTTCCAAACAGTTAAGATTTTAACTGTATCCTTTTATTTGTTTCTATTCAATTGCAGTGTCGAAGAACATGATATATAAATAAGGTGATATTTATTTACTTATTTATTTACTTATTGAGACAGGGCCTCACCATGCAATTCAGGCTGGCCTTGAGCTCACTTTGTAGCCCAGGCTGGTCTCAAACTCGCAACCATCTTCCTGCCTCAGCCTCCTGAGTGCTGGGATTACAGGTGTGTGCCACCGCACCTGGCCGATTTTATTTTTCCAAGCAGTTTTAGGTTTACAGGAAATATAGAAGATCCCTCTCTCCTGCATCCCAGTTTCTCCGGAGCAGCACCTGGTACTGGTGGACTGGTGTGGTTTATGAACCAATACCAACACATTATTACCAGCTAAAGCTTATACCTTGCAACCGATCTGCTCTTCGTGTTCTTCAGCTGTGCGTCATTGCAGTATAGTACAGAATCATTCTGTCACTCTAATGCTCGCCTGTACTCTACCCGTTCATGTTCTTGCGTTTCCGACCACCACCGGTCCTTTCACTGTCTCTGTGGATTTGCCTTTTGTAGACCGTCATACAGGTCTACGTGCGCGTGTGCGCAGTCTTTTTGTACTCTTTTCCATTTAGCGACCTGCATTTAAGGTTCCACCATGGCTTCCTGCGGCTTGACAGCTCCTCTCTGTGTAGCACAGAGCACTGTTCTGCGGCTCAGATGCACCCGCTTGTCACTGCTCACCTACCGGAGAACATCCAGCAGCCTCCGTTTGGGGGCAGTTGTGAATAAAGCCGCTACAAACATTTGTGTGCAGGTTTTGAGCGGGCATATATTTTTAAGTCAACTGTTTAAGTTCCTGGGAGTAAAATTGCTAGACTGTATGGTGAGCTCAAGCTTTTGTTCAACTTAGCAAAAACCTGCCAACTTATCTTCCCAAGAGACTGTAGCATTTTTGCATTCCCACCAGCAATATGAGAGAGAGAGAGAGAGAGAGAGAGAGAGGCAGAGACAGACAGACAGACAGCACCAGTTACCTGCATCCATACTATCTTGTGTTATTCTTGGTTTTGGGGATTTTAGCCAGTCAATTGGCGATAGGACGGTATCTTGCCTTAATTCCCAATTTTGTGATGACACTGTGCTGCCTATCTTTTTAGATACTTATTGGTTGCCTCTATCTGCATCAGGGTGGTGTCCGTTCAGATCTCCTGCCCTTTCTTTTCTTAACTATTTATTTATTTATTTATTTATTTGGTACAGGGTCTGGCTAAACAGCCCAGACTGGTAGTGATCCTCCTGTCTCAGCCTCCCCACCACTAGGATTCCAGGTGTGCACCACCACACCTGGTCTCAGGGGCCAGCTAGGTGCCCAGGGCCCGACAGGGCATGCGGTACCACGGATGGAACCTGGGTCCTTGCATTTGCCAGGTAGGTGCTTAGACTGCTGAGCTATCTCTCCAGCCCTCTCTTGCCATTTCTGACCGGCTTCTTCATTTTCTTATTGTTGAATGTTAAAGGTCCTTTGGTGTTTGGGGTACATGTCCTTTATCAAATATACACTTTGCAAACCATCTCCCAGCCTGTGAATTTTCTTTCCATTCCCCGGTGCCTCTCACAGAGCAGAAAGCTACAGTGTGATGAAGCCTTATTTACCTTTTCCTCTATGCCTCGTGCTCTTGGCCTTAGTACTAAAACTTCACCCAAGCCCGGGTGACCTGGATTCCTTTCCGTGCAATGCACTCACCTGACTTGAAGTACGTGGCTCTCTTTCCCTTTCCCTTTCCTTCCTTTCACAAATCCATGGCCATTTGTTTTCCTTTTCCACGTCTCTGCAGCCACACTGCGGACTCCCTTCTCGGCTTTCTCTTCCTTGGGCAGTCTTCTCCCCAACTCAGTAAAAGGCTCGTTCTTTGCTCAGCTTTCCAGAGCCTCTGGTTTCATATCTGTTTCTCTGGCTTTTGGACAGTGACCTTGTCACTATACAAAAGGCAGGAAAGCAAGTGAGAGGGCCCGGGGACCAGGAGGCTGAGGGGGCAAGATTGCTGCAAGCCTGAGGCCCGCCTGGGCTGCAGTTCAAGGTCAGTTTGACTGCATAGTACGACTCTGGTTAAGAAAAAAGCACAGTGCTATTAAGGTAGCAGTCCCTGGCTTCCTGAACAGAACCAAGCTCCAGAGACAGAGTAGTGAACCGAACAGTTTCCGAACTTTGTAACTCCGGCCTTGTTTAAGCTAACTGTGCGCAGAAGTCCCCCTCTATTGCGGCTGCCGAGCTGATTTCCTGGCAGCCTTCTCAAGGATGCTTTAGTAACAAAAGGTTTCCATCACAGACCGTCTCCCCTGCAGAAAGGGAATTTTAACTGGCTCCGTCTCATTTGCCTTTTTTTTCTGTTCCTGAGAATCTGAGTTCCTAACAGTTCTAACAACTACACTAGCTCATCAATACATATTAATGAGGAAACGCATTTGACAGACTTGCTAGGTGACTGGTTTTGTAAGTAGCAACTGGTTCCCATTAAGTACGCTGCTTGCAATAGAAATATATTCATTCACAATCCTGGAGACCGCAAACCTGAAATCAGTGTCCGCAGGGCTACGCTCCCTGTAAAGGCCCCAAGGGAGGAAGACCTTCCTGCCTCTGGGTGGCTGCCGGAGTCCTCGGTGCTCCTTGGCCAGCAGCTGGAGCCCGCTGATTTCTGGCTGCCTTCCTCCTGCACACCTGCCACTCCAATTTCACAGGAGCACGGGGCCCAGGACACCCTGATCCAGGTGGATGAGGAGCTCGGGGTCCAGGACACCCTGTCCCAGGTGGATGAGGAGCACGGGGTCCAGGACACCCCATCCCAGGTGGATGAAGCTGACTTCATCCTGAGTCCATCTTTGAGGACCCTATTCCTCCTACATAAGGACACAGGGGCCGATATTAGGGTTTAAGACCTTGTTGTCCCCTTTGTTATATAAAATACAGCATCATGATCGGCACCCCCCACTCACCAGGGCTTGAGCATGTGTACCCCAAACCTCACCTTACGCTTCTTGGAGCACCTTTGCTTCAATCCTTACTGGACAGTAATACTGGGGGTATTACTGTTTATGAAAAAATTAGAAACCAAACCCAAAGACACACAGGTATGCCTTTCCAGGGGCTTTCTGAATCTGGAGTTGTCCCTTCCATCTTTGTATAACATTTATGTAGATGGAACTTGTTTTCAGGACTCTGGCTCTGTGTCCCCCTCCCTCCAAATTCATTTTTGTTTTTATGTTTCCTGTGGTCCTTAGATGGCCCTGACTAGTCTGCCTTTCTTTCTTTCTTTTCTTTCTTTCTTTCTTTCTTTCTTTCTTTCTTTCTTTCTTTCTTTCTTTCTTTCTTTCTTTCTTTCTTTCTTCTTTCTTTCTTCCTTCCTTCCTTCCTTCCTTTCTTTTTTTTTTTTTTTTTTTTTTTTTTTTTTTTTTTTTTTTTTTTTTTTTTTTTTTTTTTTTTTTTTTTTTTTTTTTTTTTTTTTTTTTTTTTTTTTTTTTTTTTTTTTTTTTTTTTTTTTTT
>PVKA01031695.1:0-10475 GCA_004027165.1 Ctenomys sociabilis | reverse complement strand
TTTTTTTTCTTTTTTCTTTTTCTTTCTTTCTTTCTTTCTTTCTTTCTTTCTTTCTTTCTTTCTTTCTTTCTTTCTTTCTTTCTTTCTTTCTTGGACCTGGAGAATCAAATCAGGACCTTCTGCATGCTAGGCAAGCACTCTACCCACACAGAACTACACCCCTAACCTAAAACAAATTTTTGTTTTGTTTTGTTTCTTTGTTTCTTTTTTAGTAAACAGTATTTCCTTTTTGTGGGTGTGGTGGTGCACACCTATAAGCCCAGCACTTGGGAGGCTGAAGGAGGAGGACTGTTATAAGTTTGAGGCTAGCCTGGGCTAAGTAGTGATTTCAAGGCCAGCCTGAACTCCATAAAATTTGTTTCTTTTGTGTTTTTGGATATAAAGTGTCACTGTGCCTTTAACTTACTGTGTATTGCAGAGTGGTCTCCACTTCATGGTGATCCTCCTGCCTCAGTCTCCCAGGTGCTGAGAGGACAGGCCTTTGTGAACACAACTGGCTACATTTTTTTTTTTTTTTTTAATTTTGAGACTGTTTCACAAAGGAGCCCAGCCTGGGCTTCAATTTGCCATCCTCTGGCTCAGCCTCCATGGTAGCTGGGATTACCATCATATACACGGTCACACTTAGTCTGAAGCGCTAAGTCCTGATCCCTGGCCCCAGCTTCTCTTCATGCGGGGGTCCAGCAGGCCGCCCCAGCCGCGGCCCCGCATTCCCAGCCCCTCAGCTTCTGTCCTGCACAGCCCGGCTGCGGGAGTGAGAGGGCTCTACAGGCTTTCGCGCTGTCCTCTCAGGCTTCCCTGGCTCACCCTCTAGTCCTCCTTTTTGGGGCCATGTGGGGTTCTCTTTTCCTGGTCCTCCTAACTCCCCCACGTTTCCCTTGCTTTCTCTCACAACAAGGGGCGTGGCTGGGGTTTGTGGCTTTTCACCCAGTTCTGTGGTAAGCATCTCCCCCAGGTTTCAGTCTCACTAGCGAGTTACTCCGTTTTTTCTGTGAACATGGTGGGGGGCTCAATGTGGCCCTCTCAGGGGTCAGGGATCACACACTGAAGTGATGAGATTGTGGAGCTGGAGGGTGGGTGTATGGCTGGCTGGAGTCAGAGGTGCTGGCTGAGAGGGACAGGGGCTGGGAGGGTAGGGGTGGCTCTGAATCCTGGACAGGCAGCGGTTTTATAAATCTGCACTGTGATAAACGGCACTGGTGGCTGAATCTCGGGTCCTGTGCTGTGACTGGGTCAGGCCTCGCTGGCGGGGGAGCCTAGGGAGCTGCAGAGAGCCCTTCTGTACCACCACTGCCACTTCCTGCACATCTATGCTTATTTCAGAGTTTCAAATGTTTGTTTTGCTTTGTTTTGAGACTGGGTCTATGTATTTTAGGCTGGCCTTGAACTCATGGCAGTCCTCCTGCCTCAGCTTCCTGTAGGCTGAGGAAACAGGTGTGAGCCACCATGCCTGGCTTAAGTTTTATATATATATATATATATATATATATATATATATATATATATATTTTTTTTTTTTTTTTTTTTTTTTTTTTTTTTTTTTTTTTTTTTTTTTTTTTTTTTTTTTTTTTTTTTTTTTTTTTTTTTTTTTTTTTTTTTTTTTTTTTTTTTTTTTTTTTTTTTTTTTTTTTTTTTTTTGAGACAGGTTCTCACTATGCAGTTCAGGCTGGCCTTAAGCTCACTTTGTAGCTCGGGCTGGTCTCGAACTCACAACAATCTTCCTGCCTCAGCCTCCCGAGTGCTGGGATTACAGGCCTGCGCCACCACACCCAGCTATTGTTATATTTTATTGCTCATACATATGGGGTACAGTGTGAGCATTTGATGTATGTGTACAACGAGTACTGATAAAATCAGCATACTTAACATTTGCCTTCTCTTGGGGCTGGTGAGATAGCTCAGTGGTCTAAAGTGCCTGCTTAGACAAGCTTACGCAGGCCCAGGGAACTGTGGGCAGGCTGAGCCAGTCAAAGAAAACCAGCCAACCAAGCACTTGCATCTCTTTATCATTACTGTGTCTGCAACCTCCCGACCCCCATTCTAGTCATGCATAAAATATGAAATAGGTTGTTGGAAACTCAGGCAGAACACTAGAGCTTATTACTGCTGTGTATCGTATTTTGGAACATGTTATTCAAGTTCTGTCCATCCCCTATCCTTTCTACCCTTCCTGCCCTTTGGTAATCATTGCTATAGAATATTTGTGTTTAGTTTGGTTTTTTGTCTTTTTGAGGCAGGGTCTCACAATGCGGTTCCAGCAGCTGGGCTTGAGCTCACTCCGTAGCCCAGGCTGGTCTCAAACTCCCAACTATCCCCTTGCTTCAACACTCCCCGCCCTGAGTGCCGGGGTTATAGGCACACTTGGCTTATAATTCGAACTTTTTAAGAAGAGGAACGAAGCATTAATACATACAATGATAGGGCCAAACTTTGAGGATGTGATGTTGCTGACCATGATGCAGGCTTGAACTCCCAGAACTCAGGGAGAGCTACAAGTCGGCCCAGCTTGGACAGCAAGAACCTGTTTCAAAATTTAGAAAAGGGCTGGGATGTAGCTCAGTGTGAAGATCCTTGGTTCAATTCCAAGTAACACACACACACACACACACACACACACACACAGGCATGCACACTGTGTGCTAGACCTGGGGTGGATGAGATGGCACTGCAATCACTCTCCTAGGCTTAGCCTCTTTCCCAGGAAAGCAGCCTCACCCACCCTACCCTGAGGAGGATGCCTCTCCCTTGCTTGCAAATGCATCTACCCTGTTCCCTACAAAACAAACCCAATCCTGTGTGAGTACAGGCAGATCCCAGCATGTTCTGGGAGATAAGAGCTCCAGTCACGTCCAAGAGAAGGCTGATATGCAAAAACAAGCATCTGCATTTTGCTAATCTGCAGCAGACCTGGATTCTGCGGCAGCCCACCAAAGGAGGAGGAACCTGATTCAGCCCAGGGCTAGATTTATCAATGTGGGTGTCCTTGCAGTTTCGGATTTACTGAGCTCGCAGCTGGGAATGGATCTAGATTTGCTCTGCTGGTTAACTGGAATTCAGCCCCACCCTGGTCTCCACTTAACAATGGGGCACACCAGAAGTTTCTTGACATAATGCAAAGGAGAAATTTCAAGACTTGGGGAGACAAGCCCATCGGAAGGATTGAGCCTAAGTAATCCAGGGCCAGCACAAACAATTGTGTGCCTTTCACCAAAAGCGCAAGACATTATTGGTGAGGGGTGCTGCTGTGCTTGAAAAGCACTCGAATGGCTCTGTTTTGGAGCATAGAAATGAGAAGAAAGGCCTCGATTGGATGGGGCTGGGGGCTTCTGCGGTGGCAGGGCCCCGGGGAGCAGCATTTCCCTTTGGAAGCAAAGGGTGTGTGGTTACCTGCAACAGTGAGATCTTAGAGACATCTGGTCTGAGTCTACGGTCAAGGGCTTTCCAACATCTATCCCATCCAGAATGCTTGGAGTCCAAGCCCATCGCGGTGCTTATTCTCTTTCTTGTGGCTTTAGGACTTGACATCAGTTCTGGGCAAGAAGGTGTTGATGAATTCTGGAGGCTCCAAGGACACATCTCCTCAGTTCTTAAGAACAAGGACAACGAAAAGAAAAAGAAAGAAAGAAGCCACACAGGAAATGGGTGGAGGAAGGACCCTCTCTTCTCCACAAATAACTATGGTCACTGTGTGTTCTGAGTCCAGACATACTAAAATCCAAAGAAAGAAGAGGGGTCCTTTGGGTTTAGTATGTCTGGACGCAGTACACACACACAGTGACCATAGTTATTTGTGGCTTTGAGGCTACCAGCCTGAATTCAGGGCCATCAAACACAGGGATGGAAAACAGTGACCGAAAGAGCTTCTTGTGTGCGTGCGTGCGTGTGCGTGTGCGTGTGTGTTTAATGTATTTGGTACAGGGTCTCACTAAGCAGCCTGGACTCATACTGATCCTCCTGTTTTCGGCCTCCCCAGTGCTGGGATTACAGGTGTGCACCACCGCAACCTGTCTCAGTGGCTGGCTTGGCGCACGTGGGCGTGGTATGGGCATGGCATGCGATGCCAGAGATCAAACCCCAGTCTCTGCACTTGCCTAAGCAGGTGCTTAGTCTGCTGAGCTATCTCGCCAGCCTGAAAGAACTTCTTTGGTGACAGTACTGACTGCCTGATCATACTGTAGCTCTAACTCCTCTCCTCTGAATTTCCCATTGCGTGACACAGCTTGTTATGATACTGAACACAGCTTGGATTGGGGCTTTTCTTGTCACAAGAAGCATCCTGACTCAGCTGCTGGGACAGACCAAGGTGAGTGCCATCCATACAGGCCACACTTGTGAAGCATGCAAGAAGCTATCACTGAGCCTTTTCACACAACTGCTGGTGGAAAGCCACCTCTAGGAGTGGTCCCAGCCACCTAAGCATGACATGGGCATTTTTTTTTTTTTTTTTTGTCTTTTTGAGACAGGGTCTCACTGCAGTTCAGGCTGGCCTTAAGCTCACTTTGTAGCTCAGGCTGGTCTCGAACTCACAACAATCCTCCTGCCTCAGCCTCCCAAGTGCTGGGATTACAGGCGTGTGCCACCACGCCCGGCTGACATGGGCATTTTGAGCAGCCCTTCACCACTGGCTGTCAGTGGCCTCAGGCCAGGGTCAGGCCCCACTGTTTCTGAAGAGACAATGAGTCGCACGCCATGTGACTCAAGTTCCCTGAGGCCCAGACTCTCCAACAGGCTGCGCGGCAGAAAGGCTGGGCATGGGACACGGGGACAGTGGCTCCGGAGGCTGCCTGCTGCCGTGCAGGACGTGTCCATGTCTGGGTTCTGAGTCACCAGCCAGAGCATGTGTCCGAGTTGATTTTTCTATAATTAGAATTTACAGGTATGGAGACACCTTTCCAGATTCAGGCCAAGGCTCACTTACCCAATTGTTGGCTATTCCTCGGCGTTGTGACTTGGACTCTGCCAGCTGGAGCTCTGGGGGTCAGAGAATCCTGCTACAGAGTCAGGGCGGTCAGTGCTTGGCTGCTGGTCGCCCGGGGCTTCTCTGTCATGAAGGAGTGGAGTCATGGTGTGGACAGGCTCACCGGCCCGGAGGAACTTTGTCCACAACAGGGAAAGAAGGAGGTTGTTTCTTTATGTTTCTGTTCTGTATTTAGTACAGGGTCTCACTACACAGATCAGACTCATAGTGATCCTCCTGCCTCAGCCTCCCAAGTGCTGGGATTACATGCCATGCCCAACTCCACACCCAGCCTACTGAGATATCATTGAGAGCCGGGCATGTTGGCCCAGGCCTGTAATCCCAGCACTGAGAGCTGAGGCAGGAGGATTGTTGTGAGTTTGAGACCAGCCTGAGCTACAAAGTGAGCTTAAGACCAGCCTGAACTACATAGTGAGACCCTGTCTCAAAAAGACCAAAAAAAAAAAAAAAAAAAAAAAAAGAGATAATTGAATTGATTAAAATTCTTCGTTTTAGGGCATTTGGCTCAGTGAGTTCAGTAGTATGAAGTCACGAATGGCCCCCTTCACCTTCAAAATCCCCAAGGATCACTTTGAAGTCAGTTTTCTCCTCGACCTCCCAGTACCAGCAACAGTAGTGATTTTTGACCCTGTACCTCTGCCTTTTACCAGATGCTATGAGTGGGATTACGCCTTATACGCTGCTTTGTGTCTGGTATCTTTCACTTAGCATAGAATATATTTAAGTATATAAAATGTTTAAAGAAATAAGTGAAATCTTGCAGTAAGTATCAAGAGACTCAACATGGATCACAGAGAAAAAAATTTAAAAACTGGAAAAGAGTCTAAGAAATTTGAAAGCGGGCCGGCAAGATAGCTCAGCGGACTAAGTGCCTGCCTAGGAAAGCACAGGGACTGGGGTTCGATTCCCAGCACCACAGGCTGCATCAGCAGCACCACTGGGCATGCTGAGCCGACCAAGGCCGGGCGTGGTGGTGCACGCCTGCAATGCCAGTGCCTGGGAGGCTGAACAAGGAGGATGACTATGAGCCTGAGCTGCGCAGTGAGATCCTGTAGGAAATGCATGAAAAAAGAGAAAGAAATATGAGAGTGAGAGGGTCCAGTATATAATTAGTCAGCAAATAAAAGAATAAAGGGAGCGAGGGGAAAGGTGTAGCTCAGGGGCCCAGTGCTTGCCTGGCAAGTGCAATGCGCGAGGTTTGGTCCCCAGCATTACGAGAAAATCAATCCAGCAGTCACAGAAGGAAGAAGCAATGTTTGGAAAAGAAATTACAAGTTTTGAGGCCAGGGAAAAAATATGAATCCTCAAATTCAGGATGCAAAATGTACAGCAAGTAAGATAAATAAAAAGAGAATTGTGTCTAGACATGATGAAGTAAAACGTAGGCTGCCACAGATAGGAAAGGCCTTAAAAGTGGCCAAAGAGGGAGCTGGGCACGGTGGTGCGTGATTCTAATCCCACATGGTAGTGCTGAGGCTGCGGCAGGGGAATCTGCACAAGTCCAAGGCCAGCCTGGACTACTGCTCAGTGAGACCCTGTCTTAAAAAAACTTTAAAAAAAAAAGGTAGCTGAAGAGGAAATGTAGATAAGCAATAAACTGACCAATAACACACCCCTCAATAATAACAACAAATTTTAGGCTATTGGTGTAATGCTCCATGTGCTGAAAAAACAGCATCAATTTAAAATTGTACACCCAGGGGCCAGAGAGATGGCTCAGTAGAATAAGCGCATCCCTGGCAAGCACAAGGGCCTGGGTTCAATCCCTGATTCTGCCAAAAATAAATAAATAAATAAATTATACACCAGAGAGTTATTTTTCGTGAAATATAATGAATTAAAAATATTTTCAGATAAAAACCTAATAGAAGGTTTTTATCTGATAAAAACAGGCCAGATAGGTCAGTGGACTGAAGTGTCTTTTTTTTTTTTTTTTTTTTTTTTTTTTTTTTTTTTTTTTTTTTTTTTTTTTGTCTTTTTGAGACAGGGTCTCACTGTGCAGTTCAGGCTGGCCTTAAGCTCACTTTGTAGCTCAGGCTGGTCTCGAACTCACAACAATCCTCCTGCCTCAGCCTCCCTAGTGCTGGGATTACAGGCCTGTGCCACCACGCCCGGCTTGAAGTGTCTTTTTGAGACAGGGTTTCACTATGCAGTTCAGGCTAGCCTTAAGTTCACTTTGTAGCTCAGGTTGGTTTCAAACTCAAAACAATCCTCCTGCCTCAGCCTCCCAAGTGCTGGGATTACAGGCCAGGGCCACCACGCCCGGCTTCTAATACGTCTTCTTAACAGAGCGCAGCTGCTGGGGTCAATCCCTGGCATGCCATGCCAGCGCTGCCCCCAGGCAGGTATGCTGAGAGTGGTTGAGACTGGGTGTGGTGGGTGTGGTGGTGTGCGTCTGTAATCCCCGGGCTTGAGAGGCTGAAAGAAAGGAAGATCACTACAAGTCAGTGAGACCCTGTAGACCCTGTACTAAATACACAAAACAAAACAAAGAAAAATCCTAACAGATCTTCTCTGAAGAAATTCTACAGGTTGTATTGCAGGTAGAGGAAAAATGGTCCATTAAAAGCCCTGAGGTTGGGGGTAGTGACACACCCCTGCGATCGCAGAACTGGGGAGGCTGGGGCAGGCGCTCAGGGCAGGCCTGGCGGGTTCAGGGCCAGCTTGGGCTGCGTAGCACCGCCCTAGCTCAAGAAACCACACCAGACAAAAAGCCAAACATGCAACGGCAGAGGCATCCCAGATGCCTTGCAGGAGGCTCAAGGTGGCAGATACAACAGGTTACTCGGCTGACAGAAGGGAAAGGAGGTGTCAGATCTCGGGAAACATCCGCAGTAGTGCACTGCCTGCGGGGAAGGGCTCTCCCTGAAGTGAACCGTTTCCATCCTTTTCACACCACAAGAGCTGAGAAACTGGAAACTACCAGGGAAAAAGCAATGGGCAGAAACTGTGGGTAGGAGAACGACGACGATGGTGATGATGATGGTGATATGATAAAAAGCTCTCAGACAATGTCTCCTGGGCACACTCTTGGAAGTGACATGACTGGGCCACAAAAATCCAGCTCATTGCATTAAAGGTAATAGAAAGGAGCTGGCCTGTTATCATTATGAAGATACTGTAATAAAATACGAGAGGTAGGCTGGGGGTGTACCTTGGTGGTACAGCACTTCCCGTGCTGACCCGAGGGCAGGGCTCCATCACCGGTACCCAGAGAGGAAGAAATAGTGAAACTTAGACGAGAGAGAGAGAGAGAGAGAGAGAGAGAGAGAGAGGAGAGAGAGAGAATGTGAAACCTCTGGCCAAAAGGCACACTGAGTGTAGAAATACTGAAAGCAAACGCGTTGAAATGGGAGAAGGCAGTCCAAGTGAGTGGCTCTGCCCAATAGAATTTTCCGCGATGACAAAAATGACCCATATGTGCGCTGTCCAGCGCGAGTCACAGTTACACCCTGTGCCAGGGAAAATTGGTGCACGCTGAGCCTGGCGGGACTGCTGTACTAGGAAGACAAAGATTTAATCAGGTGGCAGAAAAAGGAAAAGAAGAACAAGTCAAGACTGTGGTCGTGTTGCTTCCCGGCAATACGCAGCACCAGCAGGCCGTGGGCCAGTACCGGACAGTCGGGGAGGACTTTCTGCGGGTTTTCTGCGGCCTAGCAGCTCGCAGACACGAAGACGCAGGCCCTTGCAAACTCCTTGACAGGTTCTGGGGAAAGGGGAACGCGTGGTAGCTCTGTGCATATCAAATCGCATGTTTCTCTCATCCTAACAGAAGTTCAAGTTAAACCTGCACCAACCGAGCCTTCTTCACCTAGCAGATGTGAAATCTGCTGGCGACACATTCTGTTGAGTAGTCTGGGAGGAGATGGCTGCCGTCACTCGAAGCTCATGAGTGTGATCTGCCCATGGCCCTGCCATTCCATCTTGGGTGGTGAGCCCACAGGACACACTTCTGCCTGCATGAGCCGATGTGTGCATGTAGTTACCCTCTCCTAGTACTGCCTGCAAGAGCTAGGCTGGAAACAACCTGCCTTTCATCACCATGGGACTGGCAAGGAAATGGTAGCTCATATGGTCAGGCACGATAGCTATTAAAAAAAAAAAAAAGAAAGATGACCTCTGTGCACTGGAGAGACTGTGAAGATACTTCGAGTGAAAAAGGCAAGATGCCAAACAGTTCATGCAAAAAGTTGAGCTTTTTCATTAAAAGGGCTGTCTGGAGTACGAAAAGTGTGTTTCTATTTGCTCGTGCCCCCTAAAATTCTGAACAAATACACAGTACACTAAGAACAGTGACTTCCTGGGAGAGAGAAGTGACTGTAGTGCACGAGTACGAGACAAGACCTTTTTTGGTAGCATTTTAACTTTTAAGCCTCACGTACCTGTCACTTACTCGCAAACATAAAACCCAAAAAGACAGGTCTGTGACCCTGGCAAGTGGTAGAATAGAATCAGAAGCTCGGGTAGTTGGAGTCAAGAGCTCTGTGTTCTTTATGCTGGGCAGAAGCCTCGGTACAGATTGGCTGAAGACCTTACTAAGCGTGTGTGGTAGGCACTGATGGTAACCATGAAAGAATAAAAGGAGAATGTGCAATTTCTAATCCAGTGCAGAGTGGATACACGCAAATAATTTGAAAAACAAAAAAACTAAAACGAGGCAAGAAACGTGTGTGTGTGTGTGTGTGTTGCAGAGACAGGAGGGAAAACAGAAACAAGAAACCCAAAGCAAGCTGATAAGAGGAAGGCCAAATACACCAGAATTGCGATAAAGTCATGAATAGCAGTGCCATGTGTCATGGTTTGGGGTTTTTGCAAGATGAACAATATAGTACAGGACACATTTTATAATATCAGTTTATAAGGAATCACCCAAAAATCATATACAACAAGCACAGGAAATCTGTTCACACACTAAAGACTAAAGACACTAGCTGAGGCCTGGATCCTGATATCCTACATGAGCCCAGAAGTAAACATGAGCTCATAGCAGTGCCTCCCACAAGTCCAACTGGAGGCCTGGAGCCCACGACAATGTCTCCTGCAGGTCTGCTTCACAGATCTGTGCTGGAAAGCCCAAAGGTCAGTGGTGGAAGCTAGGAGGTCTGTGCCAGCAGAACGAAGGATCTGAGCTAGCAGGCTGAGGGATCTGAACTGGAGCGGGGAAGCAACGCTCAAGGTAAGCACCAGAGCTCCCCCAAGGGGGAGCCGTCCTCAGCAACAGTGGGGTCCTGAGCTCCTCCAGCGATGAGGAAAGCTGAGTTCCCATCAGGAAGGCCAGTGCGACGGGCTTCTCCATGAGGCTGAACGGTGCAGCGTCTTCTCCTCAGAGCCAGGAAGTGATGCTCAAGATGGGGGCCAGAGCTCCCCCAAAGTACATCGGGAAAGCCAGCACGGCAAGGACCCCCAGCAGAAGTGCCCGAGAGAACTGGCAGCTTCCAACAGCTCCAGCAGCTTCTCTGAACAGCATCCCTAACAGCGTTTCAGCAGCTTCTCCTGT
>PVKA01031694.1:0-26031 GCA_004027165.1 Ctenomys sociabilis | reverse complement strand
TAAGTTGCTATAGTTTTGTACTTCTCTTTTATTACAGTTTGCTTTATTATTCACATTTGCTACCCAATTCCTATTCTATGTATAATAATCAAACTAACATTTACTATGGAAATAACTCCCTTCCTCATCTTCATTTCTCAAATCAGTAAGTCATATAGCTACCCTGAGTTTTAGGAGCCCTCCTTGTGCTTGCTTCCTTATTTTATAAATGCAGAAACAGATTCACTGAAGTTACCTGCATTCTGTACTGTATATGTAGTAAATCAATGACAGACCTTAGTCCAAGATGCCCACCTTAACATGTTCACAGTGGGGCCATAATTCATATCTCACTGGAAGCAGCTTTGAACCATTAACGATACATGTGTGATTGTTCCTTAGGGTGGCTTGTAACACTGATGGTCTAATTGATATTATTGGTCTCTTTACTAATAAAATAAAAAACCACCTGAATATAGTTATGCATGTATCACCAGTGGCTCAAGTCAATAAGAACATGTTAATTCCCACTGTGTTTTCCACTGTGTAAAGGAGGAAAAAATGATAGCTTTTTCCATGACAAAGATCTGCTTTTCCTCTTAAAATATATTATGTTAAGGTAATTCTTTTAGTGTCTTGTGGGCAGCAGGACTCCTTTAGATCATTCTAAGTACTGCCTCTTCACGGTGCACCTTAGCTATTTAAAGATGCTAAGACATCTTGAGGTAAAGTTATCTGTCAGGGTTTGTTTAGTATCAGTTTTCTAGTCTTGGGGAAACTGGAATATTCTGGTCTAGGTTTTGTTCTGTTTTGATGGGTAGGGAGGAAACAAAACATTGGCTTACAATTTCAAAAAAAAAAAAAATTCTCAGTGTTGTTCATTCTGTTATATTCAACATTTCCCCCTCAATTGGGTCTAGTGCAATCAGCTAAACATATTTTAAGAAAGTCATATCATCTGATTAGGGTTGATTGTATTAGTGACTAACAGAATTTGCTTCCCAGATTGGTGATACCAGAAAAAGGCTTGATTAGCCTTCTGGGACTAATTTCATCCATCTGCTGGACCTCTAGTCTTGCAGACTTCCCTCTTTTCCCTTTCCTGCCCCATCTTCTAAGTAACAATTGTATACATCATTTTTTGTGTGGATTTTTGATTACCTGAGAAGTAACAAAGTTATTCCCTGGGAATTTTGAGAAATGTGTGCTAAAATTCCCGTCAGGGTTAGCCCCACGATTTGGAACTTTGAACACAGAGCAACCTGGAGTTATATATGATCCAGAACCCTTCTGTGCCCCACATTTCTTTCCAAGGCCTGTTTATTTTGATATTCATAATCCTGTGGGAGATACAAATGTCATCCAAATTAGTTCATTATGAAGGGGATTCTTGTCAGTGAGTAGCTACCTAAAAGAGATTTTGTTCCTAAATTCCGAAGTTCCTCTTATTTCAAGGCACATCCTTAGAGTGAAATCTCATCTGTCCCTGAACTACTCATTGTAGTACAGAATAGCTAAGTATCTGTAGCTCAACCTGTGGTTTTTCTAGTTCTTGCAAATGCTCTTGTTTCTCTTAAAGTATCTAATTAGGTTCATGCTCAAGTAAAACTCTTTTAAAAGGCATTTTGAATGTGGCTTAAATTTCAAAATGGCTAATATATTGTGTTGTGATCTTACAAACCGTGTGAAGTTTTCAATTGAAAATGTTTCTCAGAACCTGCTTAGGCAGAGCACAGTGGCTGGGGTTTGATCCCCACTGCCCCATGGGGCTCATTGAGACTGGGCATGGTGGCGCACTCCCATAATCGTAGCACTTGGGAGGCTGAAAACAGGAGAATCACTACAAGTCCAGTCTACGTAGTGAGACCTTGTAGACCCTGTAGGTCCTGTTCTAAATACAGAGAAAAAAAGAAAATGTTTCTCTTAGGGCTGGCCAAATAGCTCAGTGGATTAAAGTACCTGTTCAGGTGTACACAGCACCCGGGGTTCAGTCCCAGGCATGGTGGCACACACTGGTAATCCCCGTTCTTGGGAGGCTGAACACAGAAGAATCACTACTAATCTAGTCTGTGTAGTGAGACCATGTAGATCCTGTAGACTCTGTAGATCCTTACTAACATACAAAAAAAGAAGAAGAAGAAAATGTTTCTCACAATTGCATGTACATATGTGTTAAAGTAGGAATATATTTTTCCGTGGTCCCTTCTGATTTTTTTTCATCTGGAAGCAAGCTTCTATTCTGCCTTGTGGTGTTTCAGTATACTTTATTCTATCAGCATACATTGTATCCGTGAGTTTGCATTGCAGTCAAAAGAAATTTAAAAAATGAAACAAAAATAAAGCAATACAGAATTTTAATAATGAATGAAGGAAGTGAGAAGCAATTTACCATAGGAACACCAGAAAGCAATTTTATTTTTAGAAGCACTGGACCCATATCTTTTACATCCACCATTATGCCTATATACGAAGCTCATCTCCCCACTCTTCCCAGTTGCCTGGGAATTGGCCCCAAGGCTCTCACTACTGAGTTTTACTCCAGCCCTAGGTTGTTTTTAATATTCACAAAATAGCATATTAAACCCACTGATTTCTTTGCTGTGTAGTTCTTATAGAATGCATTTTCATATTTCCCTAACTGTGTAGGTTTGTTCAAGCTTCCAACAATAAATACTAAAATAAAATTTAAAGATGTTTCGTTCTCCTAGGCAAGTAGGTAAGTTTTAGTAAGAAATTTGCTTATATAAGTTTATAATTTAAGGTACTATTACTTTACATACTATAGCACTTATATAGTATCCAATTAGTAGAAGTTTTCCAGTGTTAGCCTAAGTATATATTTACATGCTTAGGTAAGTAAATTTCCATATATATTTATGCACACAGAAAGGCATAAATATTAATAGTGATTTTTCATAAATGTGAATTCCTAGGGTTATATTAGCAACAGAGATGAAAATTAATTCCAAGAAACTTTTTTTTTTTTTTTTTTTTTTGCAGAACCAGCGATTAAACTCAGGCCCTTGCACTTACCAGGGAAATGCTTATTCCACTGAGCCATCATCTCCCCACCCCCAATTCCAAGAATCTCAATGCAGCTTTTTTCCCCAGTGGACTTTTCATGATTGTGTGTGTTTTTCTACCTTTTATTTGTTGAAACACTTCATCCTTCATTTTAAGGCTAGATTAAGTTTCCTGCTGTTTGATGTCCTAACAGTTCCAATGATGAACTTTAAAGTGTGTGTGTGTGTGTGTGTGTGTGTGTGTGTGTGTGTTTTCTTAAACCACTATCCTTTTAGCTAGAAAAATTTCTATGTTCTTGGTATGCATAGTACTGGTATCAATTTCTCTTAAATGTACATTGCTTGCAATATTATAATGACTTTTTTGTTAGTCTAAATACCTTTTGTGGTACTTCGAAGTATTCCTCCTGTGACTATATGCTTACATTTGATGGATGTGTTTCTTTTTGCTGTCTTAGAAAATATATAATTGATATATTTTATGATTCAAAATTGCAGCTAAATTCATAATAAAGATAGTATATTTTCTAAAAATGTTATATAGAAATCTGTAGCACATCATTATGATATTTGTAAATAATGGTTTTCAGTAGCTTGCTGTTTTAAAAAACTGATTTCAGATACATTTGAAAAAGTAAATAAAACTATTTTTGTTTCATATCAAGAAATGGATGAAAAGAGGCTGCTGGATCCAGGGTTGAAGGTTCATAATGGTCTCTGGGATCATACTCTGAAGAACCAGCAGTTGGAATGCCTGAGTGACTGAAGAAAATGGGTGCTAATGCATCTAACTATCCTCATTCATGTTCCCCAAGGGTAGGGGGAAATTCACAAGCCCAACAGACTTTTATAGGTAAACTTTGCAGTTTTTCTAACTTCATTTTCTTTGGGGACTATAAATAGAATTGTTTTCCATGGTCTTTATGTATAAAAATAATTAAGATATGAAAAAATTATAGATATATTGAAGTCTGGTTTGTATGAGTTTTGTTTAAACAAACTGCTTATATGACACAATTGACCTTTTCTTTAGTTGCTTTAATGATGTTTGTCAATTTCTTACCTAGCAAATTAGCTATCTCCATTTGTGTGTCCTGGTTCATTTATTTCACCCCCACAAATGCAGCATTGCCATAGTTGAGAAGATAAAGCACTTCACAATCATGTATAAGCAGTATTCCTAATTCATAATTCTGCTTATCTCTGAGTTCTTAAAAATTATGACTAAGGTTTATGATATCAGCTGGACATACTAATCTATGCTTTTAATTGTAGCTTCTTGGGTGACTGAGATGGGAAGATTGTAAATTTGAAGACCCCAGCCTGGGCACTTTAGCAAGATTCTCCCAAAGTGGAGGGTAGTGTAGCTTAGTGACAACTCACCCCTGGGTTTGATCCCCAGTTGTTGGAAGAAAAAATAAATAAATTATATTCTCAGTCTTTGATTGTGAACAAACAAAAGGCATTTTTAAAACTTCAGATTAATTTGCAATGGTTGTTCCTATTTTTTAAAGTGTTACTTAAAATTCTCATGTTCCTTTATAAAAACAAAAGTCTTATTTGGTCCTTGATTGTCTGATTGCAAAAAAAAAAAAATTAACATGGTTAATATTAAAGATGATGTTAAAGAAAAACAAATTTTCATTTGCTTAATTTTCTTTTTAGGGACATCATCCTATTCTCAGCAAGGCTATGGTTGTGAATCAAAATTATATAGCCTCGACCACGGCCACGAGAAACCACAAGACAAAAAAAAGAGAACCTCTGGCCTTGCCACCCTCAAAAAGAAATTTATTAAGCGTCGAAAATCTAATAGGTCTGCTGATCATGCCAAGCAGATGCGAGAGCTCCTTTCTGGATGGGATGTTAGAGATGTCAATGCATTAGTGGAGGAATACGAGGGAACTTCAGCCTTAAAGGAGCTTTCTCTACAAGCCAGTTTGGCTAGACCAGAAGCCCGGACATTGCAGAAAGATATGGCTGATCTTTATGAGTATAAGTATTGTACTGATGTAGACTTAATATTTCAAGAAACTTGTTTTCCTGTTCATCGTGCCATTTTGGCAGCAAGGTGTCCATTTTTTAAAACACTTCTTGCTTCCTCACCTGAATATGGGGCAGAAATAATAATGGACATCAATACAGCTGGTATTGATATGCCCATGTTTTCTGCTTTGTTACACTACCTTTATACAGGAGAGTTTGGAATGGAGGACTCAAGGTTTCAAAATGTAGACATCCTTGTTCAACTTAGTGAAGAATTCGGAACACCAAACTCCCTTGATGTAGATATGCGTGGACTCTTTGATTATATGTGTTACTATGATGTCGTCCTTAGTTTTTCTTCAGACTCTGAGCTGGTTGGAGCTTTTGGGGGAAATCAAAACTGCTTAGATGAAGAGCTGAAAGCTCACAAGGCTATTATTTCTGCACGGTCTCCATTTTTTCGAAATTTATTACAAAGGAGGATACGGACTGGTGAAGAAATCACAGACCGAACTTTGAGGACTCCCACAAGAATTATATTAGATGAGTCCATTATACCAAAAAAATATGCAAAGGTGATACTACACTGTATGTATACCGACATGGTAGACCTCTCTGTTTTACACTGTAGCCCCTCTGTGGGGAGTCTCAGTGAAGTTCAGGCTCTCGTCGCAGGGAAGCCAAACATGACCAGGGCAGAAGAAGCCATGGAACTTTACCACATAGCATTGTTCCTGGAGTTTAACATGCTTGCACAAGGTATGAAATTCTGATTTTATATTCCTAAAATTATAAATTTGTCTTCCACTTTAAAAACAACCAATTTTGTTCTTTGATATCAGTGTTTGGGACATGCAAGGTCAGTTTATAGTTATGATAGCTGAGATAGCTGAAGAACTATAACAGTATTAATGTGGCTCTTCCTTTAATAAAATCAAGCATTTGGTTCTAGTGACTAAGCATTAATGAGACTTCAGACTTTCTTCTAATGTAACATGGTAAGTATGAGATATGTACTTACCCAACTACATTCACACAAGCTTTGAAACTAGCCAAGTTTTCTTTGCAAGATTCGACTTTCATCTTTATATTCTGTGGCTTGTTCATGTTTAAATGTTTGGAGCTGGAATAAAGTCATAAAAATAAAGATAGCCACATTGAGATATGAATTCATTTGGCTGAGAGAATTGAGTAGGGCTTCTCATTTAAATTTTAAAATACTTTGCATCTTTTAGAGTCAACTTGTATGTCAAACAGCCTGTAGTATATGAAGCACAGTGCTTAAGTCACATTAGTTACTTTCAACCTAATCATTTAAAATTAGAAACAATATATTCTTTGTGATAAGCAAATGAATATATGACAGTTGCATTTGAAAAGTAAATATCTATTGCTAACTATTAGAATCTTAACATTTCAGAGTTGGAAAAAAACCTTTCATGAAAAAGCAAAGGAGTGTGCTGTCCTACACAAAGGGAGAAAACATGCTTTCTATTTCTGTGGCTGCATACTAAAGAAAGCAAGCTATATGACCTGAGTTTACTTTAGAAATTTTAATTAAGTTATTGCATATTAACTAAAAGAATTTTAGAAGCTACCACTTAGAAGAGAATGTTATCAGGTATCTTAATTTCTACTATAGCCCATGCTGTGTTTCCCAGACACTGCATTTACTCTCTTTACTTTTTCCTTCTTTTTCTATTTACTCAGCCCAGTCGCACTATGCAGATCCAGTTTCTCTTCATTTTTGCTTTCTGGAATAAACTCTGCCACTGCTTTAAGAGACAGAGAGAGAGACAGTCAGTCAGAGGGAGGAGAAGAATGAATCAAGCCAAGTACAAGGGCACATGCCTGTAATCCCAGCTGTTGTAGTTGGAAGGCTGAGGCAGGAGGCTTGTAGGAGACAAACAAGGCTGGCAAGTTTGAGGCTTGTCTAGGCAACTTAATTATTGCAAAATCAAATTTAAAAGGGCTAAGGATTGTATCTTAGCTGTAATGCTGTTCTCTAGCATGCTGGAGGACCTGAATTCAATCCCACTACCATAAGATAAATAAGAATCACTCTGTAATAAAAAGCTATTTAGATGTTAGGCCACAGGAAAATATGTTGTCAGAAATAACAGCAGTTTGAAGTACCAATTCCTCTGTAAAATCAAATTTCTCAGAAAAGGCTTCTACAGGAACATTTGAGTATGAACATTATTACCAGAAAGATACAACAACAACAAATATACAACAACCTTTCTTTTCTCATTTTTTTTTTAATGTGCTTAAACAATTAGAAATAATGAAATGTTTCCATTTACCCCAGCAGTTCCCCTTCTTGGTATCTTCCCAAAAAATAAAAGACACATCATATTATAATGTGTGTGTTCATAGTAGTACAGGTCATAATACCTGATCTTGAAAATGTCAGGTATGTCCATCAGCAAATGAATGGATAAAGAAAATGTGGTATTGGTGGGTGCGGTGGTGCACGCCTGTAATCTGAGCACTTGGGAGGCTGAGGCAAGAGGATCATAGCAAGTTCAAGACCAGCCTGGGCTACAAAGTGAGCTCAAGGCTAGCCTGAACTGTATAGCAGGATCCTGTCTCAAAATAACCAAAGAAGAAGGAAAAAACAAAAAGAAAATGTAGTATTTATATGTAATGAGTATACTCTGTCATAAAGGATACATTTTAGTTATTTGGAGGATAGTGATACATCATAAAAACATAATGTTAAGTGACATAAATCAGACAAATGAGCTTAAATTTCATTGTTTTTCTCATATGAGAAAATAAAAATAAAGAGAAAAAAAAAAAAAAACTAATAGAAATAGGGAGATCTGTGGAAAAGGAAAGAACCAAGGGATGGATGATGGAGAAAGAGAGACGAGAAAAGAATTAAGATGTGTTTATCTTACCAACTCCCCACAATAAATGTATTCATTATATACCACAAATGTCCTAATACAAATGAACACTTAAAGGATAAAAAGTAACCAAAATGTATCACATATACTTTGTACTTTTTAAAAATGAAACTATATTCTGTGTAGCAATATCCCAAGAGGCAGCTCTTGAATCTTTGATAATTCTTAATTACTTATGAGGGGTTCTTTTATCTTAGGTGAGCTGAGAGAGATTGAGATTTAGCTAGAAATTATATTTTAAAATTGTAACACAGGATATAGGTCAGCTGCACAGGGCCAGCCAGATAGATCAGTGGGTTAAAGTACCTGCTTAGGCAGACAGAGACTGGGGTTCGATCTCTGGCATGCTGTGCCATCCCCACACCCATGGTGTACGAAAATAGCAAATGAGACAGGGTGTGATACTGTGGGCTTGTAATCCCAGCACTTAAGAGGCTGAAAACAAGAGGATCACTACAAGTCCAATCTGTGTAGTAAAAGGGTATTTCTTACATTATCTTAATTAGGTTACTTGAACTGCACATTCTTCTTTCCCTTTAAAAAAAATGTATATTTTTAAAGAGAATACAAATAGTTTTAAAAAGCATTAGAAATCATACACAATTTCACTAAATAAACTGATAAGAATTTAGCAGTGGTTATGATATTTCATATTGTTGGCTTCAAATTAGTTGTTAAGATTACCAAATATAAGCATGCAAAGTTGGTCAAAAAATTAAAAAGAAAAAATTTTCAGCATTAACTGCTCCTTTCAATAGACCAGCAGAAATGAGTAGTAGTCATCCAAGTTATCCTGTGTATATACATAAATATTATTCCTCCTTTCTCTCATTTCCCTCATCCCCATTGTTCCTTCCTTTTGAACAGTTTCTTTCCCCTCAAGTATCTATTGTTTCATATTTAATTTACTCTTTCAGGTTCTCATACTAGGGAGGCAATACAACATTTACACATGTAGGTCTGATTTATTTCAATTATGAGTATGGTCTCTACTTGCATCTTATAAAAGCCTCAAGTTTATCTCTTTTTTTTTTTTTTTTTTTTTTTTTAAAGCTGAGTAATACTCCATTGTGAAAAATACCACATCTTTTTTATCCATTCCTCAGTGATGGCCATTTGGGTTGTTTCCAAGGTTTAACTATAACAAATTGTGCTGCTATAACCATAGGTGCACATATATCTCTGTGGTATCAGATTTTCAGTTCTTCTGGAAAGATACCAGGAGGGGAATAGCTGGGTTGAATTGGGCCTCTAATCCTAGATTTTTGAGGAATCTCCACATCTTCTTTCTTTCATTATTTAAAATACAGTTTTGCCCACTTGGTTGGGGGAGCTGGGTTGGAGGGGGTGCTTGTATTCTATGTGGAAGATATTTTTCTTCCATACTTATGACAGTTATGTTAGAGTTTAAAACACACTGTGACTTCATCATAATTTTTACCTTACTTCCATGGGAAGAAGCCTATTTGGGTACTCAAGGAGGGATTTCATATCATATTTTGACCTTACTTCCATGGGAAGAAGCCTATTTGGGTACTCAAGGAGGGATTTCATATCATAAAGCTAAAGAGCACAGGTTTTAGTACTAAAACTGTTCACACTCTTACTGTGTCTTGTTAGACTTTAAGCCAGTCATATAACGCCTCATCCATTTTCTCATTTGTAAAATTAGAATATTAACTGTGAAATAGGAGTATGGAGATTAAAGAAAATATATCAGTTTTTTGCTGTGAAACTACTGATTTTAAAAATTTTTTACAATTTTATTCAGTACAATGAGTGCCAGTTGCATTTACCAAACTGTTGTTAAGCTACTTGCTACTATTCAGTCAACTCTTCTCCACAGGAGTTTTGGAGGCATTAAGCATAATGTTCAGTATAATCTTTCCCCAGTACCTACTATAGTACTAGTTTTATATCATCTTGGAGAGAATTGAGTAGTCACTTTTGGTGTTCTTTAATTCAAACAAGAATTCCAGTTAAAGACTGTGAGACTGTACTATTGAGCATCTTGAGGTTACGACCACATTGTTCTCATTTTTGTGTGCCAAGTGCTAAAGTGCTAAGCATTTAGTAAATGTTTTTGAATCACTAAGTGATACCTTTTATTTCAAATTAGATTTAACTAAAACTTAAAGCCCAGTGTTCTGTACAAATACTGACCAAAAACAGTAGGGATGGCTATTTCAGGGTCAGATAAAATAGACTTAAGAATTTACAAAAGTCAAAAAAAAGCATTATTACCTATTATTACAAGTTTTAATACAAGAGAAATATAACAATTATAAATGTTTACACATATTAGCAGACTAATATATATTAAGCAAAAATACAGCACTGAAAGTTGAAATAGCTGGGCGTGGTGGCGCATGCCTGTAATCCCAGCACTCGGGAGGCTGAGGCAGGAGGATTGTTGGTGAGTTCGAGACCAGCCTGAGCTACAAAGTGAGCTTAAGGCCAGCCTGAACTGCAGTGAGACCCTGTCTCGAAAAGACAAAAAAAAAAAAAAAAAGAAAGTTGAAATAGTTCTATATAATACTTTGATACTTCAGTGCCCTACTGTGAATAATGGCTAGAACAAAATATAAATAAGGAAACCTTGCACAATAAGCCAGGTAGATCCAATGGATGTGTAGCATCTCTACTCAATAACAACATATACATTCCTTTCAAGTGCACAAGACATTTTCCAGCTTATACCATATGCTGGGTCACAAATTAAGTCTCAGTAGATTTTTTTTAAATAGCTTTTTTTTTTTCATAAAATATTTTCTCCAGGGGTCAGCCCATTAGCTCAATTGTTTAAGTGCCCGCTTAAGCAAAGCAGTCAGGCTCAGGATGCTGTGGTTCAATCCCCAGATCCTTATGCCTTACCAGAACTTTCCTTAAGGCATCCTGAGCCAGCAAAAAAAAAAAAAATCCTTCCGAACTTTGGGCCCGGAAGATGGCTCAGTAGAATAAACATTTGCCTGGCAAGCGCAAGGGCCTGAGTTCATCCCTGGTTCTGCCACAAAAAATAAATAAATAAAATATTTTCTCCAACTGTAATGGTATAAAGTTAAAAATCAACAAAAGGTAAAACAGAAATGTTGACATTTGTGGAAATTGATACACTCTAAAACAAACAATGCATAATTGAAGAGATTATGCTAAGTGGAATAAGTCAGTGACAAAAAGAAAAATACTGTACAATTCTTACATGAAATAGTCAAAATAGGGCCAAATAGCTCAGCAAATTAAAGCCTACAAGCAGAGGCCAGGGATTCGATCCTGAGGCCTGCCATGGTGGTGCATGCCTATAATCCCAGCTCTAAACAGGCAGGAGGCTATAAACAGGCAGATCACTACAAGTCCAATCTAGTAGTGAGACTCTGA
Organism: Ctenomys sociabilis; assembly: GCA_004027165.1. Taxonomy (NCBI): domain Eukaryota; kingdom Metazoa; phylum Chordata; class Mammalia; order Rodentia; family Ctenomyidae; genus Ctenomys; species Ctenomys sociabilis. The sequence continues at coordinate 14,753 of PVKA01031694.1, read as the reverse complement.
ACACTTGGAGACCTTCCCTAAAATACCAAAAAAAAGAGAGAGGGAGATAGTCAAAATTATGCAGAGGGATGGTTGCCAACGTCAGATGCACGAGAGGAATGGGGAGTAATGGGGAGTCATTCTGTAACAGGATAGTCTATGTTTTGTAAAGAGAAAAGAGTTATGGGGATAGATAGTGGTGATGGTTGTACAGTATCATGAATGTATTTAATACCATTGAACAGTCTGCAAATTCTATCAAGGGAGTCAAGATTTTGAGACTATACATGTTCTTCACAGTATGTAAAAGAAGTACTGGAGATATAGCTCAGTGGTACCGCACTTGCCTGGCAAGGATGAGGTCCTGAGTTTAATTCCCAATACCCCCTCCAAGAAAAGTAGTCAAACCAACTTAATACCTTAAGGAGTATTATAAAAAGAAGCAATGTAGACAGAATGGGTTTGAGGTGAGGGAATTCTTTGCCTATTATTGAGTGGCAAGAGCAGGTAGTAGGCAATCTCAAACAGATTGCAGGGGCTGCAAAAATAGGCCTGATACTTTAGAATCAGATTTAACTTCACTCAGTTAAATAGCAGATTGACTGTAAGTTCAGTTGTTTCATATAAAGTCCTCATAGTTATCTAAAAGAAAACAACAAAGGATAAAAGTTATTTTCAAATTTTTAGATTATGGGAAGTGAAAAACTAGTGACTAGCTTGACAGGAAACAGAACTATAGTTCTAAAGTCTACAGAGGGTGCTATTGTGTTCTACAGATTGGTTCAATAGTAAGCAGTATTTAAATGGTCATCATAGTATAACAATTGAATGTTAATTTAAAAAATTATATTAGAAGGCCGGCCAGATAGCGGATTAAAGCGCCTAAGCAGCCCCAGACGCAGGGCCTGGGGATTCAATTCCCAGCCTGCCATGCTGGCCCCGCCCCTGGGGCATACTGAGACACCAATTGAGACTGGATGTGGTACACACCACATCCCAGTGCTTGGAAGGCTGAAAAACAGGAAGGATCACTATGAGTTTCATCCATGTAGTAAGACCCTACATTTACTACCCTGTACTAAATACAAAAAAAAAAAAAAAAAAAAAAATTAGAGGTATATACCAAAAGAAAAGCTAAAGAATTAAAAGTAGTTGTCTGTGTAGAGAAGGACTAGGAGTAGATGTGGCATAAGTCAGGAGGTTTTGTTTGTTTGTTTTTTAAACTTATTTAGTACAGGGTCTCACTATACAGCTCAAACTCATAATGATCCTCCTTTCTCAGCCTCCCTAGCACTGGGATTACAGGCATGCATCACCACACCCAGTTTTTAGTGGCCAGCTTAGTATAGGACCGGCTTGACACTCAGTATGGGGGATTGAACCTCGGTTCTAGCACTTAACAGGCAGGTACCCAGACTACTGAGCTATCTCCCTGGCCCAGGATTTATTTTTAAGGTGTTGTGTTACTAGACTTCTAAAATTATAAGTATATACTACTTTGATTATAAAATTAATTTTAATAAAGTTGTGACATCGTTGCCCATTAGTCCCAGAGAGACCATGAGAAGGTCACAGTCCTAAGGAATTTATCTGTGATGATTGTTGACAAATGAGATTATGCTTATAATTTTAGTTTACAAAGGACTCTTACTTTACCTTATTTATCGTCCTGACAGTATTTGGATAGGTGAGACTCAGTAGTTTGTACATAGCACTTTCCCAGGCTTGTTAGTGATGATATGACTCATACCAGGGTTTTTTTGTTGTTATTGTTTTATTTGTTTTTTAACTGTTAGGTCCAGAAATTTGGGTATAATAGGTTAAAAGGGCAAATGAGAAACACTTTCCAGAGTTGAAATTGGGCCACTGTGGCCCAGTCATAATGAAACAGCAGACTGTGGCAATGATCGAAACATCAATTTGGAGCTGCCTCAGCATTGTGCCTGCTTTATAGCTGAACCACTTGGGATGGAAGTGGTGTGAGTCCAGTGATGAAATTTAAAAACTAGAGAGGCTGAACCCTAGTGGGTCACCCCTCAGACTGCTTCAGATCACTTGCTTCCAAGAAGGCTTGGATGTGTTTCAACCAGTTTCCTGAACAAGCAGCATTATTATATGGGTCATTCAGCTTTTTGAGCTGCTGACACTAGAACCTCCTTAGTATTAAGGAATTGCTCACTTGGTAGACTAATGTACACTTAGTGCATGTAGTGTACATCTTAGTAGTGGGGTGCCCACTTCACATCCTATAAGTCCAGAAATTTTCTGTCTTGGCCTTTTCTGTGGTTGAGGCTACAATTTGTGACCTAGATATTTTTTTAACTTTTTTTTTTAACTGTGGGGGCTAATGTCACAGAAGGCAGAATTGTAGAGAATTTTTATTGAAATCTGGGTGGCATAGCAACATCTAGTGGAGGAGGGGGGAGCGTGGCAGCAGTCTCTGATGGCATTCACCATCTGTGCCCAGAGCAGTGGCTGTAGTAGCCAGGGTCCCAGGCATCTCAGTGCTCTTACTAGGCTCTCATGTGGTGGAGTCCCAACTCTGTAGCCCTTTTGTCCACATCTGTTTGATGAGCCTGGTCTCCAACTTTCCCAGCAGTTCCTTTCCAAATAAATCTTTTTCCTTTTAAGCCAGCTAGTCCTCTGTTGCAATTCAAGAGGCCTATTTGTTAGAAGAACCTATGTTAAAAAGACTAATGTTTGAAGTTCCAAAATAGCTAGTTTGAAAGGATCAGCTATTTGGCCACTGATTTTTCACCATGACCTTAGCATACACTGGGTGAATAGCTCTGATAATGTGAAAATAACAGTGAAAGTACACTGTTGGTGGTTTATTTTATTTTATTATTTGAGGAGAAAGGCCACCGTTAAGAAGTACAGGTTTTCACATGAGAACTTAGAGGTCCTCTATTCTTTAACCAATAACACTGATCTTGGAACCAAATAACCAAGAATCAGCACTAACATCTACACATGCATTTGAATGCTGGACATTTTACTCTAGACTTGCAATGTTTTATCTGGATCAAAAAATGCATTTTTAATCTTTGGAAGATGAAATTTATAACTTCCATTCCAAAGTGGATTCTGTGTTCCATTTTCCATTTTTAAATCATGGATATGATTATATTTTATTGAATTAAAAATCTAATAGAGAAGCAACTCAAAGCAATGACCTAATTTTTTCCCTTAGTAACCAGTCAGTTTCCAATAGTGTGTGAAACAAATGCAAAATAACCTGGCTGTCCCCACACATTGTCCTCTCCACTGTCCCTGTGTTGACTTTCTTCTGTCTGTCTCAGTTCAGTGGACCTGGCCATTCACTTTACTTCTGCTAGTAATTGTTTGTCTTCAGCAAAATCATTTGAATATGCTTTCCTAGAGAATAATGGAATTAAGCTAAAGACCATTATCAGAAACTCAGAGTAATAAATTCAGGTTTTATTTAAACATGCAACATAAAGGAGCAGGGAAATGGCTCAGTGGAATAAGTGCTTCCCTGGCAACCACAAGGGCCTGAGCTCAATCCCTGGTTCCACCAAAAAATAAATAAATAAATAAACATGCAGCATAGATGAAGAATTAATTTTAGGCCAGGCATTGTGGGACATGAAATGCTGAGGCGGAATTGTCATGTGTTAAAGGCTTCATGAAGTCAGTTCAAGTGACTCTGAGATTATACATTTCTGAAGCATAAGAAACATTTAAAAACATTTATAAAGTTTGAGTAAAATTCTAAAATATGTTTGATTGCATACTTTATTTTAAAATTTAGACATTTTTTTTGTAAACTGCAACCTTTTATTTTGAACCTCTCTTGTCCTCACTTTTCTATTGTGTGGAGTATTTTTGCCTTTAATCACTAAATCACCCAATTCTATCTTAACTTTTAAGACCACACTCACTACTTTCCTTTTCCTAGCTTAGTAATTTCAAGTTAAAAATTCTTCATGAGAACTTCTAAAGCATTTATTTTTTCTTATGCTTTTACATCTCTTAACTTGTTTTTAAATTAAATACCTATGTCATTTTCTCTATTACCTAGCATCTTATTCCCAAAAGAATCAAAATCTTTGTCATTTTCACCCAAGAATAAAGCATAGTGCTTCGTTGTTACTAGATTTTTTTTTTTTTTACATATTTTGAATTACAAAAGTACTGTCAGAACTGAGAAACAATTCCTTTAAAAGTTGGAGGGGTGGGATGGACATGGTCCAGCCTATAATCCCAGCAGTTGGGAAGCTGAAACAGGAGGATTGCTGAGAGTTCATGGACAGCCTGTGCTATATAGAGAGACCATCTCAAAAAGAAAACACTGGGTGTTGGGTGGCTTTGAGTTGTGACTCACTGGTCATTGTACCTGAGTACCATTGAGGTCATTGCCTGAGTACCATTCCCTGTGCAAAAAGGAGGGACGGGAGGAGTTATAATACATTTAACCCAATCACCACTATCTCATTCATGATTTTAAGTTATATCTCAAACAGAATGTGACTCTACTGTTGTTGCTTCATTGCTGTGAAATACAGTGGTACGTTGGTGCATGAACTCAATTCTTTCCATAATTCTGGTCACAAATTGAGCTGGACGAGAACTGAGTCAAATTTTGCTATAAGGTCAACACTGAACCTAACCATTGAATTTGATTTGGTTCTAATGTAACTCATTTGCAATTAGAATTGTGGAAAGAATAAAGTTTGTGAGCCAAGATACCACTAAATGTCAGCTAAATTTAAAATACTGAATCCTTGAAAGCTACTCATGGAGAGGTAGCTCAGTGGGTAAGTGCCTTCCTTGGAAGTGTAAGGTCGTGAGTTTGCTTTCTGCTACCACAGAAAAGAAGAGGGGAAAAAAAATCCCAACAGAGGAAAGCTACTCACAGCTGTTCATCTTCTGAAGACTTTAACTAAAGAATAATCTTACCTTTTTGTACTAATTTATGATTTAGATCAAATAATTGTGTATCTAAAATTGAATAATGTATTTTTAGTAAAAATGAGAATAATTTACATTTATGAAAATTATATAACCTAGGATGTTAAAGTAACTTAGAAATTTTTACTTCAGGTACCTCTCTACTTCTTATCTTGCTTGATTTATTAAGAGAAAACTGTAAGGAATTGTCAATATTTGTTTATCTATTGAAAATAGAACATCCCATCTGTATACTTAAACAATATATATATATATATATATATATATATATATATATATATATATATATATATATATATATATAGTATAGCTTGTTATAAGACCTCTCACCTCCTCTAGGACCCTTTTTTCAGGGGGAGAGGGGTGAATAGGAGTTGAACTCAGGACCTTGCACTTGCCAAGCAGGCACTTATGCCTCTGAGCTATATCCCCAGCAGGAGTGTCTTGTCTTTTTTGTTTTGGTAAGAGTCAATCTCACTACCTCACACTTGTTAGACAGCTGCTGTGCTACCTCTGAGCTGTATCAGATGCTCTTTAAATGGTAAAGTTTAGGGCAGGGGAGCTAGCTCAGCAAGCTAAGAGCCTGCCTGGCAAGCACAAGGATCTGGGTTCAATTCCTGATCCCTGGTAACACGTGCCTTGCCAGCCCTGTCCCAGGTGCATTATACAGACCACTCTAAACCAGGTGTAGTGGCACACATCTGTAATCCCAGCTCTGGAGAGGTTGAAATAGGAGGATCACTATGAGTCTGAGCTTTTTAATGAGACCCTGTACCAAATACATAAATAAAAAAGATTAAAAATTGTTTTAAATTTAAACATTATTGTTTACCCAGTAGAGTATTAAACATCTTGTTTATTTGTATTTAAGTAGTGTTTTTTTATTATTATTTTTTAATGTATTTGGTTGAAATTAGAGAAAAAGAAGGGCTGCAAGGACAGCTAACATTTTGGCCCTAGCCTTTCAAGGTCATTGAGGACTCAGGACATGTACTATAATATCCTATAACTCAGTTGTATCCCATATTTTCTGATCAAAGAGATTATGGGGCCATAAAGGAAAGTGATCAATGATGCAGAGTATGCCTAAGGAGAGTCACATGGAGAGAAAATATTCTCTCAGGTTTTCACAGAGAGCAAATTGGTCAAGCAGTGGCCGTGACTCATCTACATGGCTGACACTGACAAAGGATCTACAAAGTGAGTTACAGAGTTTCAGGGTAAATCCTGAGAGGATTTGACTGACCTTGTCAGATACAAAAGTTACATTTCTAGTTGTATAGGTCTTGCTTTACCTTGGTCTTTAACCATCTAGCAGAAAAGTATAAAACCAAGGTACAAAAAGTAAAGCCTTATTAATATGCTGAGCTGTAAAAGGCTCAAGTCAACAACTTCTGACATTGCCAGTCCTACGGATAACCCACTATTATTATGGACTACTGGACTATATTGGATTATTTTGCTGAATTTACATACCTACAATATTTAAATGGCAATGGAATACCCATGTCTGACAAAACTAAACAAAAAAAGGATAGAAATGAAGGACCATTTTGTATATGTATATACAAAATAGGGTAGCTACTTTCTCTTAATTCAGTGAGAAGAAAGATTTGTACTAATAGTGTTTGGACAGGATATCATGTCTGCATCTTTTACTATGAATAACCACTATGAAGACAACAATATGTAATGTATTAATTATTGAAACTGTCATACTAATCAGTTTTGAAACTGTCTTAGAAAAAAATTAATAAATTTTTTTTTAAAAAGGAAGGTAAAAAAACTAGATGTATTTGATTGTTGCAGGGTGTCACTATGCAGCTCAGACTTATAGTGATTCTCCTGTTTTCAGCTTCCCCGGAGCTGGGATTACAGGCCTGTGCCACTTTGCCCAGACTCTGGCTTGCTCAGCCCGTCCTTGGGGAGGACTGGTGTGTCATGTGGTGCTAAGGATTGAACTGGAGTCCCTGCACTTGCCTAAATTTGCCTAAGCAGGCTCTTTAGTCCACTGAGCTATCTTGCTGGTCCCCCAAGTAGTATTTAATTAGAAGTCTTTTTTCAACAATGAGCAAAATGTTTCTCTGTAATAGTGAAATCCTCATTGGTGAACTGAAATAACAGGAGGCCAGTAAATCATATTTATATCATATTTTTGTATTAAATTGTGAAGAAATCGGTTCCTCACTATACTATGTATATGTCACCTTTTATATATGACTTCAAAAGTAAAGCATCATAACTTTGATGTCAGTAGTCACAAAAATAAGACACATAACTTTTTTTCAGGTTAGCATTTATTGAACACTTGCTATAGAAGATATTATTACGGGGAAGAAAAAATAAAAATGAGCAGTTACTAAATGCCACTATATACCTATCCTCATGACAGGCACTTGTTTCATTTCATCTTTACAAATCTGTGAAGCTTAGAGAATAGGCTTCCTATTTGTACAAGTTCAGAGAAAAGTAAACAGCCTTTTTTGTTTTTATTGTTTTGTTTTGTGGTACTGGGAATTGAGCTCAGCACCCTGCACTTACTAGGCAAGTGTTATCATTTGTTTTGGTTTTGTTTTTGTTTTTTTGGTATTATTGTTGATATAATGGTATTTTGTAAATAGGAACTTTGAAGTTAGACATGTTCCCCAGTCATGACTACCACATATAGATTCCACATAAATGCCTCAATTTGAGTTTCTTCCTCCATTTCATATGTGCTACCACCAAAAACTATGCCTAGCTCACAGTTGGTGCGCCTTCCCAGATGTTTTTAATTTTATGAATTACAGGCTCTTGCTACACAGCTCAGACTCATATTGATCCTCTAGTCTCAGCCAGCCCCAGTGCTGGGATTATAGGCGTGAGTCACCACATCTGGTGTCAGTGGCCAGCACAGCATGTGGCACTGGGGATCAATCTCAGGTCCTTGATTTTGTCTTTTTGAGACAAGGTCTCACTATGCAGTTCAGGCTGGCCTTAAGCTCACTTTGTAGCTCAAGCTGGTTTCGAGCTCACAACAATCCTCCTGCCTCAGCCTCCCAAGTGCAGGGATTACAGGCCTGCGCCACCATTCCCGGCTTCCAAGTGCTTTTAAAACTGGCTTGTGTTAACACACTTTGGTAGGAATTTTCTAAAGGTAAGAATTATTTTCCTTATGCAGTGTTCAATAGCACACTTCTGAGGTCTTAAAAGATTACCAGCTTCAGACTTCTGAATGATATTTGCATCATTTTTAGACTTAGCGCCCATCTGATTACCACTATAGGGAACATTAGTCAGGTTTTGACTACTCTTGTGTAGCCTTCCACTGCAAAGAGTGTCCAAGAACAACACTGGATTTTGAAACTTGTTACCTTAAAATAATTCGAGAAAATAAATGGACATGACGTTGTTTTTCTAAATCTTGATATAAACTTGTACCTAATCTGAGAGGTTCAGAAATTTTTATGAGCTGAAACTCTATGATTCGTTTTTGTTTACCTATACCTCATTTTAAGGGGGACTGCTGGTTAGCGCAGTTGTTTAAGTGTCTACTTATGCAAACGCAGTCGGGAGCAGGATATTATGGTTCGACCCCGGGATCCTTGTGCCTTACCAGACCTGACCTTAAGGCATCCTGAGCCAGCCAAAAAAAAAATCATTTTAAATTACTTAAAAGTCCTCAGTGATGTGAATATCATTCCTAAATTACATCTTTCTATCTTTTAGGATATTATTAGATTAAATAGGAACAGATGGAGCTAGGGATATAGCTCAGTCAGAGCATTTGCGTAGCGTATACAAAGCTATACTTTGAGCCCTAGCACCTCCCCCTGAAAAACTGTAGGTAACCATGTTATAAACCTGATTTTTTTTTTTTTTTAATGTATTTGGTACAGGGTCTCACTGCACAGCTCAGACTCATAGTGATCCTCCTGTTTTCAACCTCCCCAATGCTGGGATTACAGGCATGTGCCATCATGGCCGATCTTGTGGCCAGCTCAGTGCACCCAGGTGTGGGGCCGGTGCAGCATGTGATACTGGGGATCAAACCCCAGTCCCTGTTCTTGCCTAAGCAGTGCTTCATCCACCAAGGTATCTCACTGGCCCTCTGATCATGTTAGTCTGTAAAATGAGGTAACAATGCTGTATGAATTTTCAAGCAAACAAAGGTTTAAAACAGGACATTATTAAGATGGAAAAAATAGTGTAGCAATTCACATGTGCTCTTTGACATAGAATTAGCCTTGTGGTTTCTAAACTTTATTCATTTATGAAACATTTATTGAGCTCTTACTATATGCCCTGAGATTAGTGAAGGCAGTAGTCCAGTGGTGAAGGCAGTTATGGCAGAAGTACTGTAATAAAACAAAGCACTGTATGCTGAGGGAAGGAGGGGGCATTGGTGAACCTGGAAAGAGAAATTCAGATTCCCATATAGAGAGGAGATTAGCAGGACACAGCTTCCCAGACAAACAAGATATGGTGAATGAGAAGTGGTAATAAAACTGGAAATAAAAGGATCAAGCTGGGCAAAGGAATAACAAGTACAAAGCCCTAGAGATCACTGCAAACCCCTTTTGGTTGGGGAGGATGATGTTGCAGAGATGAGAGGTGTGGCAAGAAATCAAGCTACAGGCAAACAGGAATGCATCCCATAGAGAGCTTTGTTTACCATGCTGACATAGTAATCTTCATCCTGGCTGCAGCAGATCTTGTGGTCTGATTGCATCTGCATTTCCTACAAGCAGTTTGGCTATAGGATGTAATGTTCTAGAAAGAATATGGTTTTTAAAAAATGAATAATTTGGGGTTTTTTTTTTTTTTTGCAGAACCGGGGATTGAACTCAGGCCACTGAGCCATCTCCCCGGCCCCTAAAAAATGGATAATTTGTAAGTAAATAAAAATCTATATGGGCCAAGGAGATAGCTCAGCAATTAAGTACCTGCCTGGCAAGCTCAAGGACCTGAGTTAAATCTCCAGTACTACATGCCGTGTGTCCCTAGAAGTCCTGGCATGATGCACCCCGAAACTGGACATGGTGGCATGCACCTGTAAAACCAGCTCTGGGGAGGCTCAGACAGGAAGATAGAAAGATCATGATGAGTCAGAACTGCATAGAAAGGTCCTGTATCAAATAAATAAATGTGTTTGTTTTTTTTTAAATCTATATATTAGCCAGCCAAATAGCTCAGTGTATTAAAGTACCTGCAAGCTGGCACAGGGGCTGGGGGTTCATTCCCTAAGGCCTACCATGCTAGCCCTGCTCCTGAGCATATTGAGATGGCAATTAAATCTGGGGTGCACCTGTAATCCTAGCACCTGGGAGGCTGTAAACAGGAGAATGAGTCCAATCTAGTAGTGAGGCCCTGAACACCCTGTAGATCCTTCCCTAAAAATACAGAAAAAATTTAAAAATAAAATAGGGGCTGGGGAGATAGCTCAGTAGAATAAGTGCTTGCCTGGCAAGCTCAAGGGCCTGAGTTCAATCTCTGGTTCCACCAAAAAATAAACAAATAAATAAATAAAAATTATATATTACAGATTTTTTTGTGATTTGTTGTTTTTGTTGTTGTGTTTTTGTTTCTTTTTTCAGAGCTGGAGGATCATAGCCATGGCCTTGCACATGCTGGGCAGGCAGATGCTTTATCACTGCATTGGGCCATATCCCCAGCCACCACTGATTATTTTTTAAGGTTTTGTGCTATATTTCTTAAGGGGAATTAATTGAGCAGTATTCTTTGCCAAGAACTGTACAGTACTTCACTTGCACTGTCATCTGCTGGAGTTACTATCTTCATGTGTAGTTGAACTGGAGCTATTAAATATTGGTACTTACCTTTGATTAAAGATAAAAAGTGTTACACCAAGATTTGAATCCAGATCCATTTGACTTCATACCTACTCTTTCCCATTTGGAGGAAGAGGGAATATGATCTCTGAGAAGAAATTACTATGAGGTACATTTTTTGAAAGCATTGCTCAATCATGTAAGAGGTTACTAAGCAGAAGATTGTGTCTCCCAAAGTCCTCATGCAGTCATGGGGTGGCTTCTAGAATCTGTGATTGATTCATGGTCCAATGCTGGGATTCTGGTTGTAAGGGCTGCTCTCCCATTGGGGCAGGTAGCTTGCATACAGTGTAAGGAGGGAGGGTGGCTTGCGCCCCGCTCCTCCCCCTTTTGCTCTCGTTGCTTTTGCTGTCTTCCACCCCAGGAACTGTTCCCCTGCCGTGCCACCCTGCCTTGCAGTCAGCTGATTATGGACCGACACATCCATGAACTGTGAACTAAGTAAACCTTTCCTCCTTTAACCGTGGATGTCTGGTATTTTGTCTCAGCAATGAGAGAAAAGTAAGACACCTGATTATTCCCAAAAGTTACAGTGTTTTCCCCTTTATTATAATGAAAATAAAGATATTAATTTACTGTCACTAGGAATCTGATGGTTAAGGATAGTGGAAAAAAATATGGTTATTACCTTGTTACCCAAAGAAATGGTCATCTTTTGTTTTAGATAGAGCTTTATTTAACATTTTGATAAATCTGTGGCAGGAAAGTATGCAGTATATTTAGGTTGTCACTCTTTCTATTCCCCTTAAGTCTTTGACCCACTATGGTCTTTTAGACTGTGCTCCCTTTCCAGTACATACACCCCTACAAATCCTGTATTTGCCTTGAATTAGAATATATCGGTATAGTGTATACCCTCCCAAGGAAGCTTGATTATAGTAATAACTACCATTATGTAATGTTTACTGTAAATTGCTACCCATAGTGTAAATGTACTGTAAATAATAAGTGCCATTTCCATAATTTTATTTCTCAAAATAACTCCATAAGATAAATCCTATTATACACATGTTTTTGCATCAGTAAGCAGGCAGAACTTTCACATATCACACACCTAATAAGAATTGGGATAGGGTCTTTGGTCAATCCAAGTCTAGTGGTATCTCTCACATCTCTCTTCTAGAAGAGGGCTACATATAAGAACATATTCAAGCATCCTGTTCAGTTCCCCTATATTTTATGTGGTGCATGTGTCCCTACAACTGACATATTTAAAAATGCTTTTCTTTCTTTCTTTCTTTCTTTCTTTCTTTCTTTCTTTCTTTCTTTCTTTCTTTCTTTCTCTCTCTCTCTCTCTCTCTGTCTGTCTGTCTGTCTGTCTGTCTGTCTGTCTGTCTGTCTGTCTGTCTGTCTTTTTTGAGTCAGGGTCTTACTATGCATTTCAGACTGGCCTTAAGCTCACTTTATAGCTCAGGCTGGTCTCGAACTCACAACAGTCCTCCTGCCTCAGCCTCCCGAGTGCTAGGATTACAGGCATGCACAGGCTTTTCTTTCTTATGCTGCTCTCACAAAACATTTACATTATTTATAAACACATTAAAAATTCACATTAAAATAGAAGAGTAGCAAGTTCCAGGACAGCCTGGGCCACATAGGAAGACCTTGTCTCACAATATAACTTGTGAAGAACTAGAGGTACACCTGAGTATAAGCACACACTTGCCTAGCATGTGCAAGGCCTCAGTACCACCTCCAAAATAAAAAGCTGTTAATTCTGATTTGTGAAGTAAATGTAAAGAAATAACAGCCTAAACCAGGCTCATAATACATGCTTCTAATCCCAGAATTCTGGGAGCCCATGGAAAAACAGGATTGCAAGCTCAAGTCCAGGCTGGTTTAACAAGACCTGTCTGAAAATATAATAAGAGCTGGAGATGTAGCTTAGTGAGAAGGCTCTGGCTTTAATCCTCAATAATGGGAAGAAGAAAAAAAAGGTTCATATTAAGTCTACTTAAGTATATTCCTGTGTGTTTCGTGGCCTGAAGGAAAATTTTTTATCCAGAAGTTGATTTTTTTAAAAATTCCCTGTAGGCCATAAAAATGTATTTCTTCTTTTTCCTTACCAATTTAAAGTTTTCCCAAAAAGTTTTCTGCTTCTGCCTCATCTGTTTCTGCTTCTCCCTCTCACATAGCTTGGCAAAAGTTACAGGATTAAAGAATGTGCATTGGGGTAGGGAGATAGCTTGGTCTAAGCACCTGGCTGGCAAGCATAAGTACCTGGGTTTCGATCCCTGGTACCACATGTGTTGGCCACCAAAACCAGGTGTGGTGGCACACACCTGTAATCTCATCCCTGCGGATGCTGAGACAGAAGGATCGCTGTGAGTCTGAACTGCATAGAAAGACCCTGTACCAAATAAATAAATAAGAAAAAGAATGCACATTAACACACATACACATAGCACAAATCTTTAGTGATTGCTTCCTTCCTATCAAAAAGAAGTAATATTCACAGAGTAGAGCGCCTTCTCATTCTATTATTTGCTTGGACTTTGTGTTCAGCAATTGATTTTACTGATCACTAATGGAAAGAACTGCTGGCAACTTCTGTAGCCTGGTGGTGGTGGTGTTTAACTTTTTGAATAGGTAATGCATACGAAGCAGAATTTTAAAGTGAAGTCTCCTGCCCTTCTAAACTTCTTTTCTTTGCTCCCCTTTTTTTCTTTTTCTTTTCTTTCTTCTCCCCTTTTTTCTCCTCCCCTCCAATACACCTTGCTCTTTTTATTCTTTTCCCCCCTTCATTGTTTCTATCCTCTTCAATCTTTTCTCTCTCTTTTGCTTTTGCTCTCTTATACTAGGAACTGAACCCAGGGCCTTTGCACTGAACTACATACCCAGCCCTTTTTGTTTTGAGATAGGGTATAAGTTACTAAGTTGCCTGGGCTGGGCTAGAAATTAGGATCTTCCTGCTTCAGCCTCTCATAGTGCTTGTATTACAGGCATGTTCCATCATGCCCAGGTCATTTGATAAAACATATAAGACAAATACTTCGGTTTCATTTCTCTTTTCTAGAATAGGTTGAAGCTCTTTGAAACATTTTGAGTGACAGATTTTTTTAAAATACAAAACAGTATTAAATTTTTGAGAATACAAAACAGTATTAAAACAAAAATAAAGATACAGAATTTCACTTAACAAAGTAATATGGATTTCACAATATTTGTTGAAATGCATAGTGTTGTCTTCCAACTTGTTCATATTACCAGATATATGCACGCAAAATTAGAAGAAGAAAAAAGGAAAGAAATATGTAAGAAATTAAGATTAGAAAAAGGACAATTGAAAAAAGGAGACAGAGTGACAGATTTATTTTTTTCAAATTGACACAGTGCTTTATTTAAGCTGTCTATATGAAGGAAAAAAATGTTTGTCCCTATAACATATTTGTAAAAATACTAAGGATCTTCAGTGTACAAAAACAGTTTCTTGTAGTTACCTCACATCCTTACAAGCCATATACTTAAGGAAAGAAGCAGTTTTAGTATTACAGCAGTTACAGCAAACTTTCCTGAGTTCTAGTTGCATCTGCTTAAAATCCTTACCTAGATGACCAAATTTTGAGGGGATTTAATGAAGGAACTAGGAAGGTCAAGAAATGTCACGAACCATAAAGCTACAGGAAGGTCATTCAGTTACCAATTTAGAGGTTTTCTTTTTGTTTAAATAAATGCAGTTCATGCTTGTCTGTAATACACTACCAGGAGCAAACTAGGGAAGTTTGACTGTAGATAGTACAGACGATAGCAGCAAGTATATACGCTGCAATATATACTTGCAGTATATACTCCCTGTGGTTCGTAAGGGAGTCCCTTGCTTTTGTACTCTAGAAGAAACAAGTGGCCCTGCAAGAATAGTCACTTTGAGAAGCCAGAAGTGAGGTGTGGGAAATGGAAAACACACTGGAATAATGCTGTATAATTCCTATAGAAAGCAATGCTGTGAGCAGCCCTTGCCAACAACCCACACAGAAGTGGCCAGTTTCCTCTAGGATGGCTGCCTTAGGACAA
>PVKA01031693.1:0-26025 GCA_004027165.1 Ctenomys sociabilis | reverse complement strand
CTGGAAATCAGTGAGGTACAAAGCGCAGGACTGCCTCTAGGATTAAATACTAAATTAATACTGAATTAATTGATACTACATTAACTATTAAATGTCTGAGGCCTATTCTGTCTTAAAAATGGGAGCTGTAGTAAAGACAAAATGCATTCACTTGCTCTTAGTTAAAAGAGAAAATATACATTCCTTGTGGGCAATAGGGAAGAATCTGAATTGTCATCGTCCTAAGACAAGAAGGTCCCTCCTACACTTGTCAACCTACTCTAATTACACAAAACCCCAAAGAAATAATTAAGAATCTTTTAAATGTCAGATGTGTTGGCTACCAAGGCCCTCATTTTCTTGAGATTCATTATATTCTAATCAGACAGGATTGGAAGAGTATCTGGAAAGGAGAAAGGGGACTAGAAACACTCAGTTGAAATAATAATTATTAAACTGAAGTATGTGGATTCAGTAGAGAAAAGGAAGAAGGTCTGAAATGAAAGTTGTTCTTTGAGAGGAAGGAGAAATTTCACACAGCGCTTAGCTCTCTGACCAACCAAGTGTGACAAAGGACCATCAAATGCAAATTACTTCTTTCACTACTACGGGGAAAGAATCTACATCTTTATGCAGAATGGGAAGCCAGAACTGTCCGTTGCTAGGCTTTAGAGTCCAGGAGAACACAAGAGGAAAGGTCGCCAGAGGAAAGCCCAGAGAATCATTTGCTAAAGTAGGTGCCATATTTAAACAGGGCAGGAGGACAGCAGCACTGAATTGCAGGGAAAGGTCACAGCTACCCACCCTGACTCCTGGCAGCAGGAACACTTGCATCTACCTTACTGCCTGTCATATTATGGGATGGCAATGTACCTACATGAAAGAACTATGCAGTGCATGCATGTTAGATATGGGTGAAATGGTGATGGATCTATCATCAGGAACTCAGTAGCCACATTGGTACCCAGTATGGGTCTGTTTCCTTCTAGACATAGACTGGAACCTGAAATTTACTGACAGAACAGGAGGTATATGCTTTTCCTCACAGATTGCGCTCTGTCCCAAAATGCAGAGAGTGACACATTCGTGCAACTCACTGCCTAGCCAGTGACCAGCAGAAAAGTTCTCATGGACCCCGGGATGATTATAACCTCTATGAAGCACTGTCTTAAGGATCAGGATGATAAAGACATCCAATTAATATTTGCTCATAGAAAGGCATGTGATCTTCCCCCTAAATAACCTTGTGTGCACACACACGATGACAAAACAACAGCAGCAACAACAAAACAGTTGGAATTTTACCCTAAGAAGGGAAAGGAGCACAGTGCTCCTCAAGTTTAATAAAAGTATTGACCCTGAGCTGGATATGGGGGTGCCTGCTTGTGGTCCTGGAACTCTGGGAAGCTGAGGCAAGAAAATGGCGAGTTCAAGCCTAGTGTGGGGCCTATCTCGAAAGAAAGAAAGAAAGAAAGAGAGAGAGAGAGAGAGAGAGAGAGAGAGAGAGAGAGAAAGAAAGAGAGAGAGAGAGAAAGAAAGAGAGAGAGAGAGAGAGACAGAGACAGAGAGACAGAGACAGAGACAGAGAGAAAGATCGATCGATCGATCGATCTAGGAATGAAGATTCTGGGTTCGACCCCCAGTACCTTTCCCCACACACAATAGGGCTGCATGTGGCACGAAATAATCTTAGTAGCATATGGTATATTCTACTTGAGCAAGGCACTCGGTAAACCATGTATGTGTTCCAGCCAGAAAGGCAAAACACTAGCAATGTAAAAAGTAGATATTATAGCGTGTGAGTTGCCATTCTCTAAAACTGAAAAAAGGCATCTCCAGTCAGACGTATTAAGCAAGACGGAGTCTTCTATTCAACTGCCTTAGAAAGAGCTTCAAAAAAAAAGGATACGACTGAAAAATTCAGCTGTTCTAAATGTTTTGCAATCAATCTGAGATATTCATACAGTTTTTTTGCGCATCAACAAATATTGACACGATTCACTTTCTCCCCCTTTACTTCAAGCACTGTTTGACTGTAATAGGCAATGAAAGTACTCAGCACAAATGTCTGGAGATTTTCATCAAATATCCCCCAAAATACGTATCTAGTGCTACAAATTTTGTTACGGAAATATGCTTTCTTAAAACTCAACTAAATTTGTTTCTCAATTTACATTTAGGGATAAGGTTGAAGCATGAAGTGAATGCTTAGTTTTGTCTCAAGTAATAAAAAGAGATGAGCAGAGAAGCCAGTCAATGTGAAATTCTGTAAGTTCATAGTCATTTCTAAGTTCTCTGAAGGTAAAGCATTTCCAGGAGATGAATAATATACCTGACCAACCCCAATCTGAGAAAAATCTATGAAGATGTCTTTGGTGGTTGCCTAAACCAGCAGCCTTTGAATCTCACCTCGTTGTGCTTGAATGGGGAAAGCAAAAGGGAGGAGGGAGGCAGATGGGAGAGAAAGTGTGGAGACAGAAATAGGGACGCACGGGACCCTGAGAGAGAACACCTCATCTGTGTACTGCAAGGGATTGTCATACTGCAGAAAACTAGAAAGACCAAACCTTGCAACTAGATGAAGAAGTTGTGAGAGACTAACAAGTTCTAAGATTTCAAAGATATTAGAAATGTAATTGTTTTAGGTTTTCTCATCAAAAAACTTCCAAGGGGCTCTGGCCATTTTAGAAGACTCTGGAGTGCCCTATTGGCTGACTAACAAAACTGGCAGACTGCAAAGCCTGTCTGAGCAGGGAACTAGAGGGATACATAGACACCTGTGTGGCTCTCCATTCTCTCTGTAGTTCCTTTTGGTTGGTGTTTCTCCCAGGAAGGCACGTTTGGGACACATCCATGTCTTGTCCCTGGTGCTCATGTTGAGTACTGTGTAATAGACTGTAGTGATGTCACAGGACTTGGACATCCAGAGAGCCACAGATAGCAATTCTGAAGTGTCATTCAGCAAATGCCACCAGAGCTCAGTCTCCAAGCATGCAGGGATGCCCACCAGGGAAGACAACCTGGCTAGTAGTTCTCTTTCATGTCCATCAACATCCCTTCCTTTCTCCTGCTATCCATTGTCCAGGGGCAGTGAAGGCTCTGGTATAAGCACGCATAGCTCCTACAGGGAAAGACCCCCTAAACATTTTTTAATCCAGCCAGTTTTCCCTACTGATGTCGATCTGTAAAGATGCCACGCATGTGGCCCTGGAGCACATCTCAGCTTCTGCATTTCTGTGACACCTCCCTCGTGGGGATGCCTAACTTGTGCCACTGGGTGCTAGAAACTGAATGATCTACCTAAAATCTTGATTAATTACTGTTAAACTTTTCGTCTAGAAATATCATAAGTGATGTATTGTGTTCAATTACATCAAAAACATGTGACATCGGGATTTTATACCATTAGTGATATGACAGTTACCTGATTAGAGTGAGTGTGATAATATGCCTTGTTTTCGATACTTCAATATGTTTTCCTGTTGAGATCAGAGATCAACAAGTATAATCAGTGGAGTTTGCTAGTATAACAAATGTCTTTTTCCTCTAAAATTAGGCTGTGTCTCCGGTGATTTTTTTTTTAACAGTAACACTTGCTTGAATTGATAATTTCAACTATCAACATTTCAGTGGAAATATTTTTTTAATTCTATTATTGTTGGCTGGTTTTCTTCTGTGATATAGAACGTCCTCAAATCAACCGAGGCTATTGGGTTGCCCTTAAATACAGGTCCTTACCAAAGTAGCTTGAGACATACTGGCTGAACCATTTCAGTATTTTGCTTAAGGGAGAACAAAAGACAGTTACAGACTGATGGTATGGCCGACCCAGAAATCTGCCATCTACAGATTCAGACAGGTGCTCGAAGGACTGGCACACTATGAGGGTCACCCAGCCCTGGTCCCTGGACGGCTGCTCTTGGCAGGCTCTATCTGAACCACAGGTTAAAGCGAAGGGGGCTTCTCCTGCTGCTCACCAGGGCTTGTCCTCTCTGTTTCTACTTTCTATATACAAATCTGGCTTCTTCCCCAAGAATGATCTCCTCCTTGAAGTGAGCCTGCATGTCCTAATCAATGCCACAGAGCACTAAGTCCCTCTAGGCTTCTAGCATGACCATTTTGCCTGCTAAATACAATAGACACAGCCTCCAATAACCAAAAATTACATAGAGTAACAAAGGGCTCACTTCCTTGTGGCTTTAACTGAAAATGGTGCCGGAAGCCCTGGAGTCAAATTATTTTCCCAGGAGCATAACTATTACCTACTGTAATAAGAAATAAGATGTAATACAGTCTGCTTCTAACACAGTCCTGTCTGCTAAAATCAGCATCATAAAAGGCTTCTGTTGCATTTTCAACTCCTTGTCTTTTTCATTTAAAAGCAAGGGCCTAACTGTGGCAACCTCCATGCGGGACACAAACCCCAATCCCCGGATGGATGTAATGAAAGGATTTACTTTTTTGCAATTCACGTGGCACATCAGAAAGACCCTGAAGTGAAAGGGGTCAGTGTTTGCTGGCAGCTTCAAGTAGGGGCCACATGGAAACCTTTCCAATGTGTCAAAGTCTTTCAAGGTTATGCAGTCACAGGCAGAAAGACTCCTGTCACCTATTAACATCACAAGGAAAAGGAACAACAGTGAAATGACTTAAAGGAACCTACGAAAGCTGTACTTATCATCCAGGATACAAGGTGAGTGGCGTGGCACATGTGCAAAATCTTGAAGGAAAAGCATCTGTCAGTAGCCAAGGACACTTTAAACTATGAACAAGAAACAGCAGGGGAATAAAAAGACAGATTACTACACATCACAGCCATGGGATATGAGGACACGAGTCTTAGGACAGATACAAAATGCACGCCGAGTGGGATGCAGAACGGGCCCAGTGCCCTGGGATTCCGCAGCTGTAGTTGGTCAACTATCTTGTTGTGCTTAGCCCAGGTGGAATCAAGACTGCGAGATCTCTAGCAATGAGTGTGTCTCTCAGATGGAAATGTTCCCCGCTTTAGTTCAAATGCTATGAGTCTAGCAATGAGTCTAGAGAAACAGAGAAAATTACCTGCAAAAGTAAACATCTCACTGGTTTGGGAAAGGAAGTCCCATGAATGCTGAAGCAGTTGCCACACAGGGGACAGATGCAGGAGAACTGGGAAAGGACAGTCACATAAGTGGGAGGAGAAACTCTTAAACTTCATGCATGGGAGGGTTTCTGTCTATACCACTGGAATCATTCTTACTGCACATCCTCCCGTGAGCAATTGTCTGTCCTCGCTCGCCTGTGTGCACTGTTCTCCTGATGACAAACACGACAAAGAGTCGAGACAGCCACGCACACGAGAGCACCTGCAAGTGCAGTCCACACTGTGTGTCCCTGTGTGTGCCCAAGTGGGTCATGCTTGTAAAGGGTGGTCAGTGAACAGGGTGCCTGCACCCTGGAAATCATCTGCGACATGCCACTGGCCTGTACAGCCATAGGCTGCTGGTGGATTCCTGCTCAGATGCTGGCTTCAAATCAGAGCATGTACTACACAACACCTCAGTTCCCAAAACTACTGAGCAGGTACCACTGCCAGACTCCACATTAAAATGCTGGAAAGCTGACGCATACCTTGATCAGCTCAGTGCTTCTGTTTGCTTCTACCGCAGGGCAAGACTGGGTTCTCTTCACAGCCAATTAGTAAGGCATTAGATGGGAGGAGCAGAAACCCTTTCACAAATCACCATTATTTCAATGATTAAAAGTAAATAAATAAAATCCTGTCTTTTGCAACAATATGGTCGAGTCTAGAGGACATTATGATAAAGAAACTAAGCCAGGTACAGAAAGAGAAATCCTGCACGTTCTCATCCTATGCAGCAAATGAATACATTGGTCTAATAGAAGCAGAGAGTGGACTACTAATTACTAGGGGGGCTGAAGGACAGAAGGGAAGAAGGGAGAGAGGGGTTGGTTAAGTAGAACGAGTTCTAGGTTACAGCACAGGATCACTGTGATTAACAATAACATATCATATATTCCAGATGTACAATTTCAGATTTACCCTGATTGCTGAATAGACATTTAGAGACTTTCAATCACATACCTTGGAACTCAGGGAGCACAAAACAGCCCGTCAGGGGTTCTGCAGTACACTGACCAGCTCACCTTTCAGGAGATGGTTCTCCTTTACTCTACAGTGGGGTGCTCTGCTGCTTTAGGGTCTCATGGGGGTTGCTTCCTAGAGTCACCCCAACCCAGGAGCCAGGTAGCTAGGGATTGAAACCTCTATAAACTGTAAGCGAGGGGCCGGGGAGATGGCTCAGTGGGATAAGAGCTTCCCTGGCAAGCGCAAAGGCCTGAGTTCAATCCCCAGTTCCACCAAAAAAAAAAAAAAAAAAAAAAAAAAAAAAAAAATAGGATAAAACAAAAAACCCAAACTGTAAGCCAAAAGAAAACTTGCCTCCTTTGGTGTTGGATGTTGGGTCCCAAGAACAAGAAAGCGACTAAGACACCCCTTCTACACAAGCCTGCTGCCATCTCTCCCAGCAGGTGTTACTCCAGATGGCCTTCTGCATGCAAAGCTCAGCTTCCCAGTACATTTCCCAGGGCCCTGACCTACAACCAGCAACACCCCCCCCAACTCAATAGCAGCTCCATACCAGACCCCAGGATTTGTTGTCATTTGGTTTGTTTGGGTCTATCCATGATCGACAAGGCCACATCTATAACTGCCCACATAGTCACCTACACATGTGTGTGACAAGTCCGGTGTCCATATGAAATCTAATCATCAAGTTCTTTCATTTATTTAATGTATCTCTTTCTGGGTGACACAAAACAGTATTCCAAGTAGTTTTCTGCATTTTCAAGGCATTTCTCTGAGATTTTATTTAGAAATTTGTGTTTGCTTTTTGCGATATGCCCTTGCTATGTAATCCAAGTTGCCTTGAATTCACTATGTAGCCCATGCTGACCTCAAACTCATGGCAATCCTCTTGCCTCAACCTCTCAAATACTGGGATTACAGGTATATGTCACTATGCCCACCTATGTTCATAATTTTTTTAATAATTAAAATTAACATTCAGGGCCAGTGAGATAGCTCAGTTGACTAAGCATTTGCTTACGCAAGCACAGGGACTGGGGTTTGATCCCTGGCACCACAAGCCACACTGGTCCCACTCCTCAGAGTGCTGAGCCAACCACTGATTCTAGGCATGGTAGTGCATGCCTATAATCCCAGCCCTGGGGAGGCTGAAAACAAGATCACTATGAGTCCATGCTGCATAGGGATACCCTGTATCAACTACAATTTAAAAAATAATCAGATTCACTTGTGAGCACAGACACCTCTAGGGACTTCTGGGATTCTTATGAAACACATACAGATGGGGAGAGCCTGGTGCATGGCTGACTTCTGGGACTGGAGAGGAAAGGACTTTGACAAGGGATGGGAAATGGGCCTTGGGAGCCTACAATGTGCCCAAACATGTGAATCTTATAATGGAACTACTGTGTGAATGGTGCCCCCATGGAGGTGACCGTTCAATAAAGACCTGAAAGAGGCAAGGCAGTGGTCCACAGGCCTTTGTGCACAGAGGAACCACCTCTGCGAAGTTCCTGAGCCCAGACCTCACCTGGTCTGCCTGAGGAGTAATCATGCAGCCAGTGGGTCCAGAGGGAGAGGGTAATGGGAGAGTGGCACATGACAAGAGATAGTTAGGGTTTATGAGGTGATGGAAATGACCCTCACTGCCCCATGGAGCTAACAGGATGAACTGGGAAGCCAGGGGATTGACCACTGGTTTGGCAATACGGCAGCTACCGGTGACTTGACCAGTGGTAGACTTTCTGAAGTGTGAAGAGGAGGATTGTGAGAGTCAGAAAGGAAGGAGAAGAACTGCATCCAGAGAGAATAAACTAATTATTCTTGTATAAGAGAAAAGATAGGGGGGAAGTATGGGTTTGGGAGACCTTTTTAAAAAGAGAAAATGAGGGTGGGGGATATAGCTCAGTGGTACAAGTTGCCTACCTGGCAAGTGCAAGGTCCTGAGTGTGATTCTCAATAGCGATTAAAAATAAAAATAAGTAAAAATAGAAATTACATATTTGAATGTTTCATAAACTGGTCCAGTGGAGAAAAAAGAAAAAGCCAGAGAAGAAACAGTGGAGAAATGTCTTGGCAATTCACAGGAGCTGGGACTGGTGAGGGGCAGAAGGGGTAAAGAAGGTTATGTAGGTGGACAGGTAAACTGAGGCAGTCTTGGCCAGTGGACATTTGGCATCCTGGCACCTTATAGGCTTGGTATCCAAAGACCATTGCCTGACCTTCATCAACATCTTTCCCACTGGTAGGCCTAATTTCAGAGCAGAAATGTACAATGAGTCGCAGACTTTAGATCTTTAGTGTTCTGGGTCATAAATTCTGGTCTCACTGAAGGGACGAGACAGTTGAGAGAAAGATGCCGAGTTTGTCTCAGCGTGCTTTCACTCCCCCAATCTCCTTCAAGCCTGGCTTTCACACTTCTCACATAGTAGCTCTGCTGCTTCTGCTCAGAGGCCTCCCCACATGGGAGACAGAAGGAGCCCGTCCCTCGAGCGACTGAACGTTCCTGCACAAGCGGCTGTTGCCCTGTCAGCGTGAGGGCAGTGTTGCCCTGGTTTTCTACAGCAGTTCCCCAGGCTGAGTCGCTGTGCATCTTCTCAGGAAGGATGGATCCATCCTCAGAACGCTGAGGCCACCATGTTTCTAAGCCAGGTCTCAAGAGCAAGAAGCAGGCGCCCTTGTCCAGGTGGGGACCAACACGCACAGCCTCACATGTGCAGTGTACAGAGAAAAGAATCTCTTTTTCCTACCACTTAGGAACAAGTCAGCAACTTCAAAGGGGTCAATCTGGCAAAAACCATTCTACTAAATATTGGTAAAAAGCACAGAACCAGATACTGAAATGTCTTGTCCCTGTCCCGACCTCAATCTTCAAGACCTGATGTAAAACTTCTTTCTCTCCAGGAAACTCTTAGTTCTTCCAGTGTAAGAGAGATTTTCCTCCTCCCGAGCAATAACAGAACACCCTGTCTCCTGCCACAGACACACATCGCCATGTATTGCTTTGCATAACCACCTGCTACATGTCAGTCTTCTCCACTGGATGGAAAGCCTGCTGAGCACAGACACCATGCTCTGCAGAGTTTGCTTCTGTTTCCCAAAGCTCAGCAATGTTCCAGGGATGTCCTGTCTCATTCACCTGGCAGTGCCTTCCCAGCTGTCCGCATAGGGCACCAGACTGGTTCGGCTTCCTGCACCACTGCCCAAGGAGAAACCTGGGTCCTCAGTTCCAACTCTTGGGTCTCTTTGATCTCTGTGATGCCCTGAGACTGGATTTTTCTCTGCTTGAACCTCTCTGCCATGGTCCTTTCCTCTCCACTTTGGCTCAGTAACGCAGGTCAGGGCTGGCCCGCAGCTCGACTCATGCGAGGATTCTCCTTCCCCAGGCTTGGGAGGGCAAACCCTCACCGAACCCATCACTATTTATGATGACTGAGGTCTGGGTCAGTGTTGTGGCTTGTGTGTAGTTGTCGCCCCAAAGCCCCACGCAGTCTTGGGGTGGCTGCTGGAGTTTGTGATTGATTATTGTGGGTCTGGATGCATTTCAGTGTAAGGAGGAAAGAGAAGTAGTTCTTGAGCTGCTGCTGCTGCTCCTCTTTTTGTGCTCTTGCTCTTTGCCCCCGCCATGAAAGGCTGCCCTCTGCCTGACGTCACGCTACCCTGGACCCAGCTGAGTATGGACTGAAACCTCCAGGAACTGCGAGCTAAATAAACCTTTTGTTCCTTCATTTTGAGTGTCGGGGATTTGTCCCAGCAATGAGAGAAGAGCAACTGAGGCAGTCAGTTTTATGCTGCCTGAAAGAAGGACAAAGTAAGCACAGGTCTATGCTTTGTTGTGGCTTTTACTTGGTTTCTTTGGGGTTGTTCTTCTCCAAGCTGTATGATTCCATGAGCCTTTTCAAATGATAGAATATTTCCTCTTCTTGCCAGGCACATTTCCATTTTAGGGTTGATGTAAAAAGTTCTGTTTAAAAAAAGTCATCGTAGAGATGAGGTAGGAAGTAATGCTGGCTGCAGGGGACAGATGGAATGACCTACTGGGATGGTGCCATGTCTGTACCCAAGAGAGAAAGTGGCAGAATGTATTTGTCTGAAACGAGTTTCCGTCAACCTGGGCTCCCAGCCAGTCTGCAGAGAACAGGCTGCATTAGCAACGCCGCCCTGCTCAGCATCCTTGCTCAGGAAAAAGCTAAACAACCTTCCTCTGAGCTTTCCATTTTGCTCAGACCCACAAGCAGGGAGGGAAGCAGGAGGCCAGCACATTTGAAACAGCTGAAAAAGCTCCGGAAGCTGCCCAGAGCTACAGCTTTGATGCTAAGGCAGAGCCAGAGAGATCAACAGAGTTTTACCTTCTCTATGAAGATTCCTGTCTTTTCTCTCTTTTGCACACACATGCACACACACACACATACACACACACACACACACACACACACACACACACAGGCTCAAATATTTCAGAGGAAAATCCTATATGGTATCACTTAAGAAACATCATTCTCAATGCAACAAACACTGAATATGTTTTGCTTATGGGGGCTGGGCAGAAAAATAGCTTTTGGTGAGCAGCACGAGATGGATGGGAGCCTGGGAGAAAAAGAGAAGCCAAGTTGAAGCAGAAATGACATTTGTTTCTTTCTACAACTTGAAAAGCTGTTTGAGCACACATCTGCTGGGCAGGGTGAGCAGAGCTCCAGACCCCATTCCTGGGAGCAGCCCACCTGCAGGTCGCAGGTCACCCTCTCCTTTCACATCACCCCCTCACTGCAGTCCCCTGCCAAGGATCTTGCTCAGATCCAAACCCAGAGAACTAAGCAGCAGTGCTATGGCCCTCTCTTAGGAGACCCGGATCAAGAGACTGCCAGACAGAGCGGATTCAGGAGTCTTGTGATGTCAGTAGAAATCCTCCAGGGAAAAATTCACTTTCCTGCAATCTAGCATCACATATCCAGAGTTTCAGCATGTTCATTTACCTCTAGGATTTCTGTGAAAATAGCCAGCTGTACTTCAACACAGACACACAACAATAATGTCCAGTGTGTAATACAACAGAGTAAAAATAAAATAAAATAAATGCACATAGGAACAGAGAAGAGAGAGGCACTCAGTGGTAGAATGATATCCGCGAGTCTCATATTCTGAAATTCTTTTAACAGTGCAAAATGACTGTGGTATGTCCCATTAAAAAACAGTCTTGGGTTTATAAGCACAGTCTTATAAACAGCCAGTGAGGTGTACACTTAAGATAGATACACTTCAGGCAAATTACTGTGTTAGGTGAACGTGATAACCACTACACTACGGAAACTATTCACATTACTGTGTGTATCAGAAAAATGCTAACATGTAAATATCATATGATACCAAGTCTAAAGGGTGGCTTAGTCATTTCCGTTGTGGTTGTTGTTCTGTGGGTATCTGTTTGTTTTCCAGTACTTGGGATTGAATCTCAGGAGCACTGACCTACCTTCTCAGTGCTTCTTATCTTTTATTGTGAGCCAGGGTCTCTTGGAGCTGGCCTGGAGGGATTCACACTTTGAAATAACTACTCAAGTGCTGAGAGTACAGGCAAGTGTGACCATTCTTGGTGGTAGTATTTCTGCTGATTTTTCCTTTTTATATTCTTTGATATTTCCTGACTTCTGAGGAGTGACTGTGGCCTCTGGCTCCCCATCTTGGGTCTTGGGCCTTTCAGCCCTCAGTCTCCTGCTCCTGGGGTCGGCTGGTCCTCAAATCTTCAGGTGCCCCAAGGTCCACCTGCCCTCAGGGACCCTGCCTTAACACTTCCTCCACCTACATCCACATGCCCCCTGCCTTCCCTCTGTTGACCCCTGTCCTCTTCTTAGTACAAGGCCATGCCTCCCTCTCCTCCATTCTGTGGGATGGGGCCAGGCACTCAGTGCAGCCTGGAATTACATATTGTTTCCATAATTCTCTGTGCATTGAACAAGATTTTCTGGTCTTGAAAAAGCTTTACCTAATATTATGCTCCCAGTGTCCAGAATGATTAGGAGCCCAGAAAGTAATTTTTAAAATCAATGAATGGAGAGTCTTTCCACCCTGTTGTCAAATAACTCTATTGTAAAGATGTTCAAACCTTTAGGAAAAGATAGAAGTTGCGGTCCCCCTTCTTTCTCTCAGTGAAGAGAGCAGATGCTGGGGTGTGGGGTGCTATCTCAGGGCCTGGGGACTCTACTTTCACTGTCATTTGTTCCCCTGCCTGGGAGTGAGGCCCAGATTTGCAGTGGTACAAATCAACCAATGAACAATAAAGGGACATAAATAATAACTACCCATAAAGGAGCAGTTCTACCACCCAAACCCTAAGGATTCAGTTTAGTACCACCAATCTCTTTTAGGAGGCAAGGAGACTGAATAGTTTTAAGGTTCATAAAACAGATTATAAACTGTCACAGACTCATGGCAGAGTGTATTGTGGGCTGAATAGCCTGCAAAGGCCCTGGAATGAAAATACAGAGGAGGCGAACCCAGAATCTCACTGAACCTGGTTTTAAGCATGAGTGGGAGAAGACGAAGGGTAGCTACATTCTTGAGAGAGAGCAGAAGGGAAGTGGGAAGGAAAATGAGGGCAAACACTGAAAACGGAAGAGAAGCAAAGAAGAAAAGCAATGCAAACAAATAAAATAGCGGCACAAGGAAAATGGGGCAACGCAAAGGATGCTGGGAAAGGATGATCAAGAGCACACAGGGGAGATGGCAAGATAGCTCAGTGGACTAAAGCCCCTGCTTAGGCAAGCTCAGGGACCATGGTTCGATCCCTGGCATCACATGCCAGGCCAGTCCCGCCCCTAAGATAGGCTGAGCTGGCCAGAGTCTGGGCGCAGTGGCATATGCCCAGAACCCCAGCACTGGGGAGGCTGAAAGCTAGAGGATCACCACAAGTCCAAGCTACATAGTAAGACCCTGTAACAACCAAATACATAAAAAAAGACAAAATAAATAAAACAAATTTTAAAGAAGAATACACAGGGCCTGAGATCCCAGGAGCTCTGTGTTCTCTTCCTTCCCCAAAACAAATGACCTCTGAGTGGAGGATTTAAACCTTCAGAGATTTATGGCTCTTAAGTATAAGGAAATATATCCCTCTGGGATTTATGCAAGGGTTTGAAAGCAAAATACCTTGAAACGAATATGCCATGATCCAGCGTGGTATTTATGGATTTGTGCCTTTGCAGCACTGGGATTGAACCCAGATCCTTTGCAGTAGGCTATTTCTCCGGGCATTTTTACATCTTTTTTATCTCAAGACAAGGCCTTCATAAGTTGTCCAGACAGGACTGGAACACACAATCCTGCCTCAGTCTCCCGGGAATGCACCATCACGCCTGACCACATTCATTTTCTTCACAAGGGGAAAAGATATATGTTCCTCTTGGGCCAGGATTCACGGATGTGGCTGCAGTGCAGGGAGGGCAGGGGATGGTCAGGCGGAGTCAAAGCGAGAATAGCACCAAAGGTTTCCGTCAGCAGGCTCCCCCGGGCTCCGGGGATCCAGCGAACAGTTTATCAATAATAAATACTACAAGCTTTTATTTTTATGATAGCTCCAGAGGAAGGCTCAGGCTCAACAATCATCATCTCTGACCTTTTCTGCTCCCTTCCCGGCTGCGAACAAACTGCTACCACACCGTTGTAAAGTGCTCTCTGCTTCATAGATGTGTCCCCCAACGCTACTGCATTCCATCTGCTAACCCGCTCCAGAAATGGGTGAGGCAGAACAAAGACGGGGGGGGGGGACATTCAGAGGGCTAAATGATTTGGCCAAGATCACCGTGGTGTGTTGAATCGGGCCCCCGAAAGAGAAACACTGAAGTCCCTTTCCCTGTCACCTGTAAATGTAACCTGATTTGGAAGCAGAGTCTTTGCTAGTTTAATTAAGGTGGGAGATAAAAGGCCAGGGAGATATCTGAGCAGTCTAAAAGCACCTGCCTGGCAAGCACAGGGACCAGGGTTCAATCCCCAGCACCACATGTTACACCAGCCCTGCACTGGGCACGCCAAACTGGCAGGCAAGACCAAGCATGTGGTGCGTGCCTGTAATTCCACCGCTGGGGAAGCTGAGACAGGATAACTATGAGTCCAAGTTGTGCAGTGAGACCCTGTACCAAATACATAAAATTAAAAGAAAAGAAAAAAGATGGAAGGTAAAGTGCATTGCAGAGTGGTGTAGGCTGCGCCTTTCCCCAATATGACTGTCTTTATAAGACAAGAGAAGAGAACCAGAGATGGGCACAGGGGTACGCTCTTAGGGGCACATAGGGAGAGGGGCTGAGATCAGAACTTGGCGACAGCAGAGCACAGAGCACAAAACTGCCGGAAACTACGGGAAAGCAGGGCAAAGAGCTCGGCTCTGCCGATACCTTGACTCGGAACTTGTGGCCTCCACATCCGTGGATGAAGCAAACTGCTGTTTTAAGCCACTAAGTCTGTGGCATTTTGTTCAGCACCAAGAAGGGGAGATAAATACGGCCACGCGGGCAGTCGCTGCAGGTGTGATGGAAATCCTGCGCCCCACACTCCAGGCCCAAAGACTTCCCAAGGTCCTGCTGGTGAGGAGGATGCTGTCACCCCAAATCCCTCTGCTCCAGCCAATCCAGCTGCTCCTACACTCTCCCGTTGCTCCAAGGTCGCTGCCACCACACTGATAGAGGCCCCTTCCCACGGCATCAGCATCCCCGCAGCTCCTAAGCTCACCCCACCTCACTTGGCATCTCTCCTTGCAAGTTCCTTCTCTCTGTGGTGATCCCAGCCATCAACGAGGAGAAAATCTGTTAGCTCCATAAAGCTCTGCGGCAAAACCGAAACCTAGTAGTGACCTTTATGTAACACTGTGTGAGGTTCTTCAGGTCCATTTCTTCTTATTCTTAGAACAGCCCTACAAAGTCCACTGGGAATCACCACCTTCCCATTTCATAGATAGGAAAACTGAGGCTCAGAGAGGTTAAGGAAATGTGCTGCATCTATCCAGGTAGTATTAGCCATGAATCCCAGGGTCTCAACTCCAAAGTCCATGGCTGGCACTGCCCAGCGTGCTGCAAGAGTGGTGTAGCAGCGGCAGCCCATGGAGGCCTTCAAGCTCAGCGGCCTCATTTTACAGATGGAATTATGCTTGATCTTTTCCAACGTCATAACTCTAACTTGGCTTCAGTTTATATCACAAGGGTTTCGAACACCAAGTATCTATAGGGAGGGTTTGAAGACAATGATTCCCTTGGAAAAAGGGAAATTTCAGAGCTGGATTTTTTCCCCTAGCATTTTACTGGATCAGAACTGGAAGACATTAAGAATCCTAAGAAGGGAGGAGAGAAGATGATTTTGAGAGGGGCCTGCAGGCTCCCATGGGACCTGGGCACTATCACCGGGTTCCAGAGGCACTGTATTTAATCTACTCATTGTTTAAGATATTAGAAGGTCAGAAGACATTACTTTCAAATCTTGACTTCTAGCTTTCATGGAAAATCCAGGAGACTGGCAAGGTGAGATTGATGTTCCCAACATGCACCATGGGCTAGAGCTGAGGACACAGCATGTCATCCCCAGGTGACACCAGTCCCTACCACCCCACGCCAGGCTGGGGGACAGTTGCCTTTCCTATCACTGCCTGAGTCACTTTTCTCATGGCAGCTGCAAAATACCCAATATCCCAAGTTAAAAGGGGGAAGGGTTTACTTAGCTCACAGTTTGTAAAAGTTTCGGTCCATAAATCAGCTGGCTCCGAGGCTCTGCTCCATGATGGTGGATGACAGCAAAAGCCACAAGGGAAGAGAAAGGTGACAAGCCTCTTTCTGTCCCTTATATAGCATATAGGCTATGGCCCAAGGGTGGGTATCGCATTCATACCCTTAATTCCAGCACTGGGCCATGAAGTAATCACAAACTCCAGATTCTATCACCTCTGAACAGCTCAGCCCTCATGACAGCGGAAGGCTAGGGAGGGCGGGAAGGGTATCCAGACACAAACCCTGACAATCACTGATTACAGTGAGGCTTACCTTTACTGCATTTCACTCTTTGGGGCCATATACCTGGCCTGTAGGTATTTTAATAGAGAATCATTGACCCAGTTTTTTAACACGTTCTTAATACTCGAGGACAAATATTTAGGAGAGGTATTTGCTTTTAGAGGGAGCACAGCCCAGAGGTGTAACACAAATAAATGGATTGCTAATGTAATAAGATGGTTCAGTTACTGGAATTGAACTTGGGGAAGGAAAAGGTGATTATCCTCACCTTGTGAAGAAGAAATTGAAGGGATAAATAAAAGAGTTACATTTTTATTACAGGCAGGAAACACACGAACCCATTACCTCCAGAAGATATGAAGCTTTAACCTGATCTAAAACCAGTTTTATATATATTCATGGGTGATAAACACATAAGCACCTATAAGGTGGAGTCAAGCAATTCATGGATCCTTATTAACCTTTGCATAGTGACAGGGAGAGAAACCACAGCCCCGGGTTTCCTTTCCATGTCCTGGATTTACCTTTATCCCAAATAGCACTTTGCTTCAAATAAGCAACTAGAAGGGACTTAACTTATACAGAAAACCTTTCCCCAGACAGGGATTTGTCCTGCCACCCAGGCTGGCCTTAAATTTCCCAAGTAGCCAGAATTATAGGTCTGTGCCACCGTGCTCAAGTAGGAGGGAATAATTCTTAGACACTCACCTTGAGTAAATACTCGGCTCATAATGCACAGCCAGTATTGTAATTACAGCCACAGGCTGGATGTCAGCCCCGGTGCCCCAGCTGTCAGCCTAACCTTCACCGACCACTTCATCCTTCCCCTCCCACCATCTTGAAAACTTGCATACTCCTGTCTGTTGGTGTCAAAGGATCACTTACAGGCAGAGAAGAGCCCGACGTGGAAGCACTTTGTGAACTGAGTGAGACATAGAGTACATGACCAACGAAAAGATATGTGCAACAGAGCCAGGGAAGTAAACAATGTCTAATGCATTTTGTTCTGAATAGTTTGGTTCTTGATGTGAGGTCCTCAAGGAATTCCAGTTTACTAACCCTGCACAGGCCAGTCCCCAGGGCTTTACACCAGCCCCATTTGTGAGTCACCACATCCTGACTCACATTAAGATTTGCTCACTCTTTTTTTCCCCCAAGCATTAATGAGCTACTCTGTTTTAGGCCCTTAGGACTTTCCTGATGATTTTGTCCATCTAAATTTTCTGCCTTGCCAATTCTCCCAAGCCCACTGGTACGAGACCACTCAGCCTGTTTTGTCCCCAGGGGCCAGACTCATGTTTGCCTTCCCAACCCTTGTCAGAGCTGCTCAATTTCTCTCTTTGTCAGATGTGGTTCTGGCCACAGCTGACTTCCCCAGGGTATTTGCAGGTGGCTGGGCAGATAGCCACCTGGACTGGTTGGCACGGGCTACTCCTGAGCCTTTGCCAGGAGGGTTTTCCTGTCACTTCTCCTGTAACTTTCAAACTGTTCATTACATCTCTGCCCAGCTAAGCTGGGGGGACCCAGTGATCTTCCCCAACACTTGTGCGTGTCCATACGTCCAGAAGTGAGGATATGGCACTGACCTTCAAGTACCAAATCCTCCCCAAGATGCTCCCGGCCCTCTAGAGCCAAATGCCCATGTCAAAGCCTCCTGACACCTCTTAGATTTGATGCTTTGCTCATAAAATTATTGAGACCTCCTATTCTGCAGAGCTCTTTCTTTTAGTGGATGAATTAATAGCCTGGCTAATTAATAGGTCTTTAAAAATGTCCATATGTTAAACTTCCATGCTTAGAAGGATGGCAAGGGGAAGCAGCACTCAGAGAAGTGCCACCGGGACAGTAGTTTACAACGAAGCATGAG
The DNA here is from genome assembly GCA_004027165.1 of Ctenomys sociabilis. NCBI lineage: Eukaryota > Metazoa > Chordata > Mammalia > Rodentia > Ctenomyidae > Ctenomys > Ctenomys sociabilis. The sequence continues at coordinate 8,108 of PVKA01031693.1, read as the reverse complement.
AGATGGTCAGACTGCAGATAACTTGTCTGTATATCTCAAAACCCAAACAGGTCCTTTTGCCATGACCACAGAGTCATGTATCTAGTTCTTGCACTGGAAGTGAGTGGATTTTATCCCAGAAAATTGCCCGAGCAGCAGCTGGGAAGCTGTTCTCAAGTAAGGGTCCTTTTGCCCACACCCAGGGTGGCCCCGTGCTGGGTGGCGACTGCCTGTCATATCTTAATCTTCAGGGCCTGCTGAAAAACACTAACCATGATGAGCAAATAGCGAGATTCCTTCCATGACTTGGAGCACTAATTAGCAATGGCATTTGTCAGGCTCACTGTCGTGCAGCAAAGCGTCTGGAAGGCTGAATTAATTTAGCTATTGCCATGCACTAAAGGTGCTTTGCTTGTAAGGATAATCAACCTTCTCACCTTCTCTTCTCCAAGAGGAATGAGTTTGAAGGTGTCACAAAGACAAATTTCCATTTGTGAGCTGTATTACAGAGTCAAGTTTGCAAATTCTGAGGCCTACAGGTGCCGGGAGGCAGCTAATTTTAATGATGAAGTGGGCCCAGTGTAAGAAACACACAACCTACTCTATCCATTCTCTTGTGTTCCACTCTAGAAGGAGACAGTCACTATTATGAAACAACATTGCGAGAGTGATGACAAACTAATGCTCCAGCCTCAGTGTCATAGACAAAATATAGAGGTTCAGGGAGGCAGACGAGAGAGCACGTGCCAAGCTACAAAGTGACAAAGGTCATTTTTCCAACCAGAGTGTCATGGAACAATACAGAACTAATGTTGCCAAGATGGCTAATTTTTCAAAGAGGCCAAGAATATAGAGTTTTATGTAACATCTACCAATGTTTCAACATCACCAATTAATCTTTTAAACATCTGAAGCAGGTACACTGTACAAAATACATCTTACCAAACTAGGGCCTGTGATACTGTGTTTTAATCTCAGCAGAAGCTAATCATTCTCCTTCCCTTCCCCAACTGTATAATAGACACTGAGAAATTGAAGTGGTTTTTTTTTTTTTCCATTCCAAAGATTTTTTTTTTTAGCACTAGTTTTCCAGGAAATTCTACAGGTTGCCTGGTTCCTCATTTACTCTTGCTTCCTTGCTGAAAATCTTGCAGCAATGGCAGAGACAAATGGCTCCACTGTGCATCCATACTAAGTAGAGAAGACCAGAGAGGTCATGGTCCAACACCACAGCCAGGGGCTGGGTAGGCTCGTGTCCAGGACAGGGGGTCAAGATTCCCAACCTGACTGCTTCCTGTGCAATAGCTCCTTATTCTGGCCCTCAGCCCTGGAAAATCTCCATGCAAGACATTGTGCCTTCCTTGCTTTAATCCTTTGATCTTCCCTCTCTTCTCTCTGGCTAGAGATGCTCCATTCCTTCATTGCTTCTCCATTTCGAGGCCCTGTCTTCTGCATTGCCTATGGTGATTAATATTCTCTTTGCTGGCTGTCCTTGCAGCTCCAAAATTCACCACAGCACCTTTTGTCCCCAGTCGACCAAGGAAGATTGAATGATAGTTTGTTACCAAATTTCCTCTAAAATGATTGGCTCTCACTTAAAATATTTCAGTCTTACTCCATGTAAAAACCAGAACATAGAACTTGATTCTCAACTAAATCCCAGATGGGCAAAGTAGTCAAATGCTATGTGTTAAGCCCAAATCAGTCAAGAATGTGTTTAGTCAAAAGTACCAGAAATATGACTCATGGTAATTGTTTATTTATCCTACATAACACAGGTTTATAAGTGGATTATTATAGAATTAGCACAGGGGTACAATGCTGGGTCAGCCTTCTTTTACTCTGGCCACCCTAACACGCTTATCAAACAGCTTCAACAGCTGTGGATAGTGTACTTGCACCAAGCATGCTGAGTATGAAAGAATAGAAAGAGAGAGGGCATCCTCCACCAGGACCTGGCCTCTTAATGGGAGCAAAATCCTTTCTAGAAGCTTCTAGAAAATACTACCTTTCATCTTATGAACCATAACAATCCCATAGATGCTTCTAGATGTGTGGAAGGCTGAAAAAGAAAGTACCTGTCAAACATTCATGACTTTACTGTGGCTGACTCACATCAATCAAAACCTTCTCTATCTTCCCCTCCCTGTTTGAACCAAACCAAGCTCCTGTTAATAGGAAAGTGATGACCATGTGGCTACCATGGAGGCAAAACATGCAATAAGGCTAAATTTACAAAATAAATAACTCTGTCAGGATGAGGAGCCATATACCCAAGAGTTCAGAAGGAACTCAAGAAGGACATTGGGCAAAAGATGTAGTCTACCGCTATAAATGGCCACCATTTTTGAAGACCGGTTTAAGGAACATGCATCCCCTATTCAGAACTCCAAGGCAGACCTGAGGAAATGGCAGGTGGAGCCTATAGTAAGGGGATAGCAGCCACTGTGAACCATGTCATTTTAGCAATCCTTAAGAGGTTATCACCACCATTGTTTACAGCTGTATGGTCAGAGTAGACTAATTCAGTCAATAATAATGGGTCAAGTAGAGAGATTGGAGTGCAGGTTTGGAAAAGATGCTCAGAGGGGCTTTGGATGAGAACACGAAAATACAGTAAAGAGAAATTCTACACAGAACTTGGCCAACACCATCAGGTGCATTAATTATGAGGGCCTCAGTCTCAAGGAGAGCACCAGGCTGGCAGGTCATACCCTGGGGCAAATGACTGCATCTCACTGAGACCAGATGTACTCTGGAGAGGCAGGGAGAAAACAGGTCATCAGTGAAACAGGTTCTCGGTACAACCCAGGAATGAATGCCCACATACCAGGATAGATGTCTGCAGTATGTGTGAAGAGGTCTTCTAGTTTCTTCAGGCTATTCCATTCAAACACTAAGCTGCCACTTATGATAACTACAAATGTCTGTACAGAAAAAAAAAAATAAAAATAAAAAAAGTATAAAAAACCAGAGGTAAATGTGAATACTGAACATCTGGAGTTGACTAATAAGACTCCTTAAAGTCAGAATACCATATCCACTGGTGATTTGTTGAAACTATATCTCCTTATTAAAATATTCATTTTAATAATAGCAATAAAATCTAAACATTTCCTATTGAGGGTAAAGTCATCTGGTTCAACAAAGGAAAACTCATGTCTGCCTCAGAATTCTTTGAGAAAGGAAGAATATAGTTTTTTTTAACATGATAGAATTTCTTAGACATTAATAAAAATTTCCTTATTCAACGATTTTTAATTGATATGAGTTGTCATGGGATTGAAGAGGTTCATATATAAAGAATTTATTAAGAAACAAGTACATTAAAATGTATCTCTTTCTGCAGAAAGGAGCATAAAGTGAAGAACTTGTCTTCTCAGAGACGAGCATCAAGCCAATCGTATTTAGCGTCTTTATAAATGATGTTGAGGTGAAAAGACATAAGGATAGGGCTGTCTCCTAGACAATCCCAAACTGCTGCGGAAAAGGGTCAAGCTATTAAAACAGAACATAGACAATTCTTATAAATGTACATACAAGGTAATATATTTTGATATAAACAAACAAAACTGCACAGGTGGAATGAAATACAGCCAGTTAATAAAGGCTTGTTTCCTAAGGGCCCCAGGCCAGTCTGCTGCTGAAAACCAAGGTCATCAAAATACATATGAAAAATGAGGCAGAAAGGCTCACCTTTCCTTTCATAAGCCATGATGTTTCAGTTTCTAAATGCTCTGTTCAATTCTGTCTTCAAGAAGTGTATGAAAACTGGACTTCCAAATAGGAGCAGCTAAAATAGTTCTCAGGATACATGAGCTATGTATGAAAACAGACTTCCACAAAAAGCTTAGCAATTGTTAGTCTGTAAAACATTCTTCACCAATCTGTGTCATAGACATCTTTAGCAATTCCTTGTGTTTATGGATGCCTTCTCAGGACAATATTTCTAAATATATGAAACAAATTAATTACTAAGGCAACCAATCATAATGCTATCTAGTTATCAAAATATTTTAAAACAAATTGGTGATGTATGTGCTTCTTGATAAATGTAATAACAAGCACTAGCAGACATAATGATTCCATCTTTTCAATGAGGGAATGAGCATAAATGATATTTCAATATATCTAGAATAAATACATTACAAAATATCTGATATGAAATTACGTGATATTTTGAGCCACGCATGGTGAGACTGAGGCAGGAGGATTTTTGCAATTTGAGGCCAGCCTGGGCTACATTATGAGATCTTGTCTCAAACAAACAAGAACAATAATATATCTGATATCTGTGGTAGTTGTGATGGAAGGTAATACCAATTTTCTTTTTACAAATTTTTTTTTTATGTATTTGGCACAGAGTCTTACTATGTAGCTCTGACACATAGTGATCCTCCTGTTTTCAGCCTCCCCAATACTAGATTACAAATATTAGTTACCATGCCCAGTCTCAGTAAAGGGCAAGGCTGGTATGCTATCTGGTGCCATGTATTGAACCCTGGTCCCTGTGCTTGCCTAAGTGGGCACTTAGACCACTGAGCTATCTCACCAGCTCTGAGAATACCAATTTTCAATCAGATGTTAATCCTTATAAAGATGCACCTTTCCCATCCACATTCACAGCTTCCCTCATTTCTTCTGTAGGTCCCTTGAGGTTTTGGGAACCTGCACTTATCACGTTTTCAGTCACTGTGATCAAAATGCCTGACATGTGCAACATAAAGGAGGCAGGGTTTATTTTAGCCCCCGTGTTTGTAGGCTGGTTGGCTCCAAGGCAGGAAGATCATGGTAGATGGGGTGGTGGGACAAAGCCTCTCACTTCATGGCAGCTGAGAAGCAGGGTGAGTTGGAAAGAGCCTCAGAGAGGCAAAGGCTAGGAAACACATACTATTCTCAAGGCCACACCCATTGCCACCCAACCCAACATAGACATGTACTTTACTAGTATGGAAGGCATCCTTAATCCAGTCAGGCTGACAATCATGATTGAGAGTCACAGAACTCCAGATTAGTGAAGCCTGTGAGCTGTGCTTATTATGTACTGAATAACGTAGGTCAGACAAACTTATGCAACACATCCAAGGACATGAAAGTAGGTAGGAGAAAGAACAAGAAACATGCATGAAGTGACTAAAGGATCCACACACAGGGTGTGGACAAATTTTCTCATTTAGCCAAGAAGGACTCCTCTGAGAGAAGAATTGGAGGCTTACTTAACCTTTACTACTGAGATTAGGGAAGACAACAGAATCTTTATTTGAGGGCATCATCTGTAAGAGAAGACAAAGCTAGAGATCACGATATGAACCAACATGGCAACATTTTCTTTCCTTATTTGAGAACCCACTCTTGCCCCAACTCAGTCAGATTATTATATTTGCAGTGACGTAGAAAAAGAGTGCAGGACCCAGAGAAAAATTTGAATGGAGAGAAGGCTTGAAGCTCTACTACTCAGAGCAGCAAGAGGAAGGATCCAAGTTCTGAGACATGAACTCTAGGGATACAATCAAGGACAGAGGAGGATCTGAGAGCCCAGCCAAGTCAGCACCTTGGACAGCTCAGCTACAAACACTTCCCTTCAACCTTTGTTCTATAAAAAAATTCAGCTCACTTCGAATGTCTATCTAGGCTTCTCTGACTTTCTTTCCTATCCATCACATTCCCACCCCATGTCACTTGAGAATTAAAAGGCCTTGACATTGTTATTAGAGCTTCTTCCCCTTTATAAGAAAACCAGTGATCTTCATCTGCTCTGAATCTCTTTCAATTCATGTCAGATGCATGACTGATGAGGGATTGTCGGGAGTCCTGAGGGTCCCTTGTGTCTCTCTGAGGCTCTGTGGTGGGGAGAGAAGCCTGTATAGCCATGCTTCTGAGATTCTTTTTATCTCTTTGACTTGTTTTATTTTCTGAGGTAGTCACCAGGTCTGAAGAGTAGCCAGAGCCTTGACAATACTAGCAAAAAAAAAAAAAAAAAAATTGATTTCTTTCAGTAGAGTTGGAGATAGTCCCTCTACCTCAAAAATCACTTCTCACCCTGGTTTCACTCACCCCACGAGGGACAGTCCTTCATCTCTCTGTCCCTTTCATCACAGTAGCAAACATTCTGCTTGAGGAAGCTGTTTATTTCAGTTTGGCTACTTTTAGTGATTTTTTTTTTCCATTAACATGAATAGCTTTGTTTCTTCTAAGAAAAACAAAGGCAAAATAAAAACTCCAGGGAAAATATGTTAATCTTACATAGAGAGCAGCTAGAATCTCTTAAATCTGTAAGGATATTCAAAATAAGTTCATACATTTTTGGAGAAAACAGAAAACCTGGAATCCACAGAGAAATGCAGAAGCAAATCTCAGGAGAAAGTAGAACAAATGAGAAGGGGCAGGGAGAAAAAAATATACATAAGGAGCTTATGCATGAAATAAGAACACAAGTCTGAAGACATCAGGTAGTGGAAAATGCTGTTTTGAGTTTCATGTACAGCTTATAAATAGTGTAGATATCTTTTGGAGGGAAAACCTGCCTTCAAGCGAGTTACAGTCTTTAGGCAGATGGTTGGAGAGGGATTGTTCTTGCCATCAGGTACATCCATAAGGCAAAATATCTGAGAATCACTGACATTTCAAACAACTGTCAATGGCTCCTTTTTTTTCCTGAAGAATGAATTGAATGAGTTCAACTCAATTCAATGAGTTGAACCTAGAGAGATGGTGGAGAACACGCCAGTGAGAAAAGACCCTGCCTGGCATGGAGAGATCATCTGCTGCCGAGCTTGAGGGTGGGGGCTTCCACGGAGGGATACTCCCAGGGGAACATCATGACCAAGTCTGCCTCGAAGAGGACATCCTGGCAGCAACAGGGGCTCAGCCAATAGCTTGGCAGAGAAGGACGAATTGAGGTGGGGAGACAAGCGGGAAGGTGGCACTGTAGTCATGGCAACAGATGAAGAGGCCTGAACTGAGGGGGTGGTGGAAAGGATGTATCTGAGGAGGCAGTTAAAAACAAAATCCACAGGACTGTGTGGTGGAATATAGGAGCAAGCGAGAAGCACCACCCACAATGATGTTAAGTAATTTCAAGCCCAGGATGCCTTCAGAACAGAGGTTTTGTGACATTCACTTTTGGCTCTCCTTTTTCTCAAGCCTGACATTTGGGAATGCTCAATCAACCTCTCTGAAATTATGTTGTTTTCAAGGTCTTGTCATCCACAACAGCATGTCAAATGGGGACACATCAATTAACTGTTTCATATCTCTAGTAGTAGCTGGTTCAATAATCTGAGGTTGGAGGTGCTCAGAAAGGTTATGAAATTAAGATTTGCAAGTTTTCAAAGAATGAAATGAGAAGGAAAAAAGTAAAGCAGGGACGTAGACAGAAGCAAAATGCTGAGCTGATGCCAGTCTCCAGGGAGATCCTCTACAAAAGTGGCCAAGCTTCTTCCACTTCCACTCACTGCACTCCTTTCATTGTGATTCGAGGTTCTCCTATCAAGAGGTAGAAATGCAGCAAAAGCTACCTTACAGTTGCACACTCACACCCTACACCCTGAGACTGCCCTGAACAAACCTGGGCTGGCCTGCAGGAGAGCAGGAGGCCACGCGGAGCAGACATCAGCCCTCCGTCTAAGGCTACTCTGGACCAGCCAGCCCAGAGACGAGCTCAGCTGACTGCTAGCAGGAGTGAGCACCTGACAATAAAGGCTGAGCCCAACCCATGATGTCAACTGAGACACTTGTGACCTAAACAAGTGCTGCTTTGAGCCACTCTGCTTTGGACAGACTTGAGGCAAAGGCCAAGGATAAATTATCTTTATAAAAGATGCTCTTCCTTGGCTCCCCACTTAGTGTGTCTGCGCACACCTGTGGGTGCACTAGGGCTTGAATTCGCAGCCTCACACATGCTAAGCATGCACTCAGCCACTGACAGCACCCCCAGTTCCAGCTCCCTACTTAGAAGGAAATCAATATGGACAGAAAGACTGATGTCCCAAAGGTAAAGTGACATTCCCACCACCACATGGCCAATAGTAACACAGAGCTAGGACTAAGATGCTAGGATTTTTATTCCCATTCTGTCATTTCCTCTGTCTCTGCCTGTCTTTCTATCTCTGTCTCTGTCTCTGTCTCTC
>PVKA01031692.1:0-25974 GCA_004027165.1 Ctenomys sociabilis | reverse complement strand
TAGATGAACCCTTATTTAAAAGGTCAGTGAAGATTTCTATGAAACAGTACCAATCTTACGCTGGGTTATACACATATTTTTTTCATATATATATGTGTGTATATGTGTGTATAAAGGACAGGGAAGAAGTAATATAAAGTCAACAGAAAATGGAAATATACTTTTTAAAGTTTCTAATACTAGGAGAAGATATCATACAATGTCTTTTAGATAAACAGTAATTCAAGACATAGTATAAATCTTAAAACAAAAATTAAGATTAAGCATTATTCAGAAAATTAAATAGTAATTAATTAAAAATTAAATGTTTCAAAGAAATTGAACTGAGAAAAAGTTTTCGTGGTAGTAAAGAAGTACTAAGAATAAAACATAAGATGAATACTGGAATGACAAATAAATGACCATCACTTCTGACAGTTTGAGGATAGGACATTGCACAAAGTTCTAGTGCATTGTGGACATGGATAATGACCATGACACTTACTTGTGGCCAGGTGTCACTTGTGGGACTGAGCTACAGCTATTTCCTTGAAATCTACCCTGTAGACCATATGGAATCATGACCCATAGGGTACAAGAGAAGTCCATTTGTAGAGTATGCTGATGGAAATAGTTTGTTGCTGTACATAGAAGAATAACTGAAAGCTTACTATTATATACCACTTATTCTCCTGTGTTTAATTGGTTGCCCTATTTGCTGGATTCTTTACATTCTTCTTCATGGGGTTGTGATCATTTTGCTTCCTCTCTAGAACACCATTTAATAGTCTGTGTAGGCTTGGCTTCGTCATCATGAAATTCTTTAGTTGTTTTTTGTCATGGAAGTATTTTACTTCTCCATTATACTTGAGAGAGAGTTCTGCAGGGTATATCAGTCTGTGTTGGAATTTGTTTTCTTGCATGACTTGAAGTACTTTGCTCCATGATCTTCTTGACTTGATGGCTTGTGAAGAGAAATCTGCCATTATTTTGATGGGTTTTCCTTTAAACATGATCTGTTTCTTTTCTTTAGTGGCTTTTAGTATAATGTTCCTGGGCTGAGTTTCTGGGATCTTGATTATTATATGTCTGTGAGTGGTTTTTAATTAGGTTGATGTTACTTGGAGTTCCATATGCTTCAGTTCCCTGAATGTCAGATTGTTGCCCCAAATGTGGGAAGTTTTCTGCTATTACTTCTGCCCATATTCTTTTTATATCATTTGTATTGACTCCTTCCTTCTCCTTGATGCCTATTAGTCTCACATTGTTCATCTTTGTATCATTTTGTAGGTGTTGAATTATTTTTTCCTGCATACTAGTTGTTTTTAAGTGATCTTTGCTTTATCACTAGCTGCAATGGTGTCCTTAAGGTCCGAAAGTCTATTTTCACTTTCACTCAAACGGATTTGTCAGCTTGTGATTGAGGTTTTCATTTCCTGTATATCACTTTAAATGTGTTTCATACATTCTGTTTCTTTCCTATATTGCTTATTCAGGGGTTCCATCATTTTTCTATTCTCCTCTATTTTTTTTAATCAGTGTATTCTTTAGAAGCACTTAGTAGTTCTTTGATTATAGTTACCACTATATTCATTTTTTGATTATAGTTACCACTATATTCATTCTGAAATATATTTTATTTCAGAAATTATTTCTGATCTGATTTCTTCTATACCTCTCTACACTTGTTTCTTTATTTCCAACGCTATTATTTCAGAGCTTTCAGGTGTGTGGTTTCCATTTTCCTCTATGTTAGTGTCTTCTGCATTTGTACTGGATGGACTCAGGGCCTGAGACTGATTTTTGTTCCTTCTCTTTGTCATTTTGTATACTTTTGACCTTTGGTGTAGAGCTTAAATAGAGTTATTATTTTGGCAAGAGGTCCAGATCTAGGAAGTTCAGACTCCTGGTGGGTGCGGCTTGGGTCTGGCTGCTGTGCTCCACCTCTTCCTGCTGCAGCCTTGCAAGTAAACCTTTTGTGTCACTCTGGCAAGATGTCCTGCTCCTGAATCAGCTGGGTGGGTCTTGCCTCTAGCCTCTTTGCAGGGAGTTCTGCTGAAGGGTTCCACACTGGGCCAGCGCCCTGGGTCTATTCAGGATCCAGCGGCCCCGGGCTGTGTCACTCACATGCCCGGCCTGCGCTCTTCACAAGGAAATTTTGGCAAGTAAGTATTTGGTACTATTAGAGCATAAAGATGAAAACTTTGGCAGATTTTTATAAGTATGACCTTATATAAATAAAAGCAAAATAAAAAGAAAATGAGAGATCAATATTAATTATAAACAGCAGTACAAAAACACTAAATATAATATTGGTTTGAGAAGAACCCAATAGTACATTAAAAAAACAGTACACCATGATCAGATGTGGTTTATTCTAAGAATACAAAAGTGCATTAGTATTTCAGAAAGTCTTTCTAAATATGACATGACCACAGTAAATCAGAAAATAAAAGTGCTACAAGTTCAATGACTAAAAAATCTAAAATATCAGCTGTGCCTATTAATATCACCACAAAGAAGAGAGGCACAATAGTGCATGACTACAATCCTCACTCTCTATAGAGTATAAACCAGGAAGATTACAAGATCAATCCCAACCTAGGTAACTTAGCAAGACCCTCTTTCAAAACTTTAAAAATTTATTTTAAAATGGGAACTGGGTATGTTACTTCTGGCAAAATGTAGTTTGTTAGCCCTCTATAGAAGACAATCTAACCATATATATCACAATTATAAATGTTCCCATTCTTTGGCTCAACTATTTCATTGGTAGAATTTATCTTCCAGACATAATCATGTACTTGCAAAATATTGGGTATCCGATATTAATAACAGAAGTAAACTCAGGAAGATCATGACGTTAGAGATAGTATTAGTGTCCACCAGTAAGGTCTTGTCACTAAATCATGGGGTTGCTGAGCGAGGTGGTGCACACTTGGAATCCCAGCACTCAGGAGGCAGAAGGATTGCTGCGAGTTCTAGATGAGTCTGGGTTACAAGGTGAGCTCAAGGCCAGGCTGAACTGTGTGAGACCCTGTCTCAAAAAGACAGTACAGGAGCTGGGGAGATGGCTCAGTGGAATAAGTGCTTCCCTGGCAAGCCCAAGGGTCTGAGTTCAATCCCCAGTTCTGCTTAAAAAAAAAAAAAAAAAAAAAAAAAGACAGTACAAACAAATGGTACATTTGTGTAACACAATGTTATGCGGCCTGAAAAAACAGGGACTTCACCCTAACACCTAGCAGAGCATGTTGCACATAGGTGCTAAACAAATTACTAAGTGAAAGGAACAAAAAAGAAAGGAAAGGAGAGAAGTCATAGTTCTATGTGATATTTAAGAAATCTCTACTCAGGGCCGGCCAAATAGCTCAGTGGACTTAAGCTTAAGTGCCTGCTTAGGCAGAGCACAGCAGTGGGACTACACCCCCCCCCCCGCATGCTGTGGCAGCCCTGCCCCCGGGGCGCGCTGAGATGGCATTGAGACCGGGCATGGCGGCACGCGCCTGTAATCCTAGCATAGGGAGGCTGAAAACAGGAGAATCACTCAGAGTCTGGTCTACATGGTGTACCCTGTAGACCTTGTACCCTGTGGAGCCTGAACTAAAATAAAAAACAAGGAAAATAACAAGGTAGGAAGTATTAATTATTGAATCTTTGATGTAATTCAGGTATAAAAAATGAGATATGAAAATAGCTACACTCTCTTAATTTACTGATAAGAGACATACTGTATAATAATGTCTGTAATGGGGCCAGGGAGATGGCTCAGCAGAATAAGTGCTTCCCTGGCAAGTCCAAGGGCCTGAGTTCAATCCCTGGTTCCACAAAAAAAAAAAAAAAAAAAAAAAGAAAAAAGGAAAAGAATATCTGTAAGTATAATATCATGTATGCACCTTCTATGATACCAAAACATTATGAAATGTTTGCAATGTATTAATTTATCAAATCCATCTTGTCAAGGTATCTTAAAACTGTCTCATTGATATTTGTACAGCAATAAAACAAAAATAAAAAATAAAGAAAGAAAAATAAAATAAAGAAAGAAACCTCTATAGTGTTAAATGGAAAAATAAGACAAAAATAGATGCATAGGATGCTGTTTAAAGGTGGAAAATGACATAAATATTTTGGCTAGATTGAATCTGCATTATTGCTAAAAGAATATACAAAATATAATAACAGAGGTTGCTTTTAAGGAGGGGACTCAGGGACTTTGGCCCTGAGCTAGAAGAGATACAGTTTTCACTTTGAACTTTTTTTAAAATTTAGTACAGGATCTACAGGGTCTTACTGCACAGATCGGACTCACAGTGATCAGCCTCTTTTCAGCCTCCCAAACCCTGGGATTATAGGCATGCGCCACCAAGCCTAGTCTCAATTGCCATTTTAGGCCAGGGGTGGAACCCCAGCTGCTGCGGTCTGCCTGAGCAGGCACTTTAGTCTGTGGAGCTATCTGGCTGGCCCATTCACTTTGAATTTTTAACGACAGAAATATATACCACATCACTAAAAAAGTACAATTAAAATTATAAAAATAATTTTTAAAGACAAAAAAATACAAACCAAAAAACAGACCTTAGGGGGCTGGGGAGATAGCTCATTAGAACAAGTGCTTATAAGCACAAGGACCTAAATTCAATCCCCAGTTCTGGAAAAAAGAAAAAAAAACAGACCCTAGAAGATGGTTTTGTTTATAAATATACATTAGCTACAAAAGAAACTAGTAATCAACTGCCATCTTCCTAGCTCTACATCTAAATCCCCACAAAAGAAAACAGGCAGGTGAGATGCTGCTTGCTTGCTTGCTTGTTTTTAGAGACAGACTCCACCTCAAACCCAAACAAGCTGGGCATGGTAGGCTATGTCTGTAAACCCAGCATTCAGGAGGCCAAGGCAGGAAGATTTCTGTTTCATTCCCTCTCAAAAAGTAAAGAAAGAAATAAAAGAAAAGTAAAACAGAATTCAAACAAATCCAAATATGACAGAGTCTTTAGTCCAGATAACAGTTATGCATTTCTGATACCATGAGGTGGATCCAGCTGAAACAATGTCAGACTCTTGAGTACAGCAAGTATTGCAAATCTGCACCCAATGGTCAGAGAAAAGATCACAGGAAGATCTGCCAGGGCAGGTCCATGCTGATAGAAATGTGGCATAACCAGAAGAACGATGCAAGAATGACAAGAGGGTGAAGAGCACAACACGGCACAGGCAAGTCAGGCTTCAGACCCAAAAGGAAATGCGCCCAAGCTGGAGGCTCTTCACCCATCTCTAGATAAGACTGACGGGGAGGGCAGGCAGGGCATGACCCCTCAGCGGCCTTCTGCATGCCGACTCTGAGTCCCCTACATGAATGAGACGAGGCCCATATTTATGAGCCTCTAACAGGTTTAGAGTGGGGAAAAGTTACTGAAGGACAAGCCAGGAGATCCAACCTGCATGTGCTTCGGGCTGGCGGCTCAGAGATTTTCCTGGGTTTTTGTCATTTTATTTGTTTCATTTCTCAGAACAATGAAATGATTGGCCCAGGGGTGTTGCCCAAGTTCAAGTGAGTGGAGAGGAGTGATCTCTCAGCATCCCCCTTCTGTAATCAGTACTAACTGAAAACTTGTTTAAAAAATTATATGTGAGGGGCCGGGGAGATGGCTCAGTGGAATAAACGCTTCCCTGGCAAGGGCCTGAGTTCAATGCCCGGTTCCACCAAAAAAAAAAAAAAAAAAATCTATGTGAGTATTTACTTAGAATGATGAGGTCTGTCCATGACTTTCAACAGCAGAAGCCTGATCTTTGGTGTGGCATTTCCAAATCTGAGCAATGTTCATAGCATAAGTGAACCAAGTAACTGCAGCATCATGAGAGCCCCAGGAGGAATGCTTGCCCTGAAAGTGCTTCCTGGTCTGCTTTACCTGATAAAGTTCCCCTCATTTGAGGTTCTGGGGTGGAACAGTAAGGGAGAAATATAAGGTTGGGAAAATCTCCCAGAGCATGAAAGCAAAAAGCAGAAGTATACAATTGGAAAGACAGTTCAAATTAAAGTATCGGGCCCAGAGTGATAGCTCAGTAGAATAAGCACTTGCCTGACAAGCGCAGGGTCCTGAGATCAATCCCTGGCATCACAATAAATAAATAAGTAAATAAATAAAGTATCAATGTAGAAGCTTCAACAGGTTACCAAGAAAAGTTCACAAAGAACATACAAAAAGAAAAAAGAAATTTTCCAAAGAAATAGTTAATGATATAATTATTAAATGTTTCTACAAGGAAACAATAATTACCACCAACATAGTAAATGAAAAAATATTCATATCAAAATTTATCATAAAATTTCAAAAACACCAGAAAAAGAAAGTCCTAAGAAGTTTGGGGATGGAGAAAAGAAAAGACTTATAAAAAGAATCACAAACCAAGATGACTGATTAAATGCAACTACAATGCTTTTTAAATTCAAGATAATTTGTCTCTTAGAAAACACATGTAGCCAAACTTCCAAATGAATATGAAGATAAAACAAAAATATTTTCAGACATTTCACACCCTAGCCAAACTTCCAAACAAGTGGGAAGATAAACCAAAATAATTTCAGGTGGCTGTTTTGTTCTGTTTTATTTTTGTTTCATTTTGTGAGACAGGGTCTCACTATGTAGCTCAGGCTGGCCTGGCACTCACAATGATCTTCCTGACTCAGGCTCAAATGCTGGGATTATAGGCATTCACCAACCTTTCAGACAGCTGAACTCTTGAAATATTTGTCTATCATTTACCCTTTGTTTAAGTTATCTATTGCTGGGCCGGCAAGATAGCTCAGCAGTGTAAAGCACCTGTTTAGCAAGCGTAGGCAGGTGCAGGGGACCAGTTCATTCCCAGCATCACATGCCATGCCAGCCCCACTCTGAGAGCAGGGGGAGCCCGCCAAAAAATAAACTAAAATAAAAAAATAAATTATCTATTGCTGTGTACCAAGTTCCCCTGAAAATTAGCAGTGCAGAGCAACACTTGCTGCATGCAGGAAGCTGCCAGAGAGAGTACAGGTGGGTTCTGGCTCAGCTTCTCACATGATCTTGCAGTGGAGTTCATCGTCAGGAGTGTAACTCTCCTGAGGATTTGCTTCCACTTTTGGTTACAGGGCATGGCTGGTGGGAGATCTGTGTCTCAGTGGGTGTTGCGGGAGACCTTACTTCTCTTTACACAGGCCTGTCAGGACAGCTCAAATCAAAAGGGAGTGCTACAAAAGCTGCCATGTTTGTAGTCTGGGCTCAGAAATGAGATACTCTCCCTTCTTCCATGTGCTATGGGGACAGGACAGTGCAGGAAGTCGTCCAGCCTATCAGCAGTCAGGAATCAGCTGGGGTCACTTGGGAGGGGTCTCTGCAATCTTGTCCTGGGAGGTCCCAGACAATATATTCCACAAAAGCAAGGAAGGAAAGCAACAATGAGGGAGATGCGCCTGAGAATAGAGAGAGCAAGGAAACCCCAAGGAGCCAGTTAAGTTCAAAACAGGAAAAAGACCTGGAATGGGAAGATCCAGGGCTCCAGGAAGCCTAACGTAAGAAAAATGCAGGCCACTGAGAAGGCAGGGCCTAGACATATTGTGCAGAGTGCTTGCTAAATGGAGGAGGCAGGTGACACCAGTGAAAAACATTTTTTAAACCAGCAACTAAATGCAATTTTAACTCAATTGAAGAAATATAATAATAATAGACGGGGTATGATTCTGAAATACTGTGCATAAAATTATAATTTAAGCACTAAAACTTGAGCTGGTAGACATTGTATAACTGAGAACAACAATGGTGGTGGCATGAAAAAGTTAGTGTAACTTAGTGTCTGTCAGTGTGAGGGCTGATGCAAAAGACACCGGGCATCATCCTTCAAAACTGCAGGCCTGTGAAAATACTATTCAAACTTCAGCAGAAGAGGTGTGGCATGATACTGAGATACATGGAGGAAAATATCAAACAGAAAGAAATGCAGTTGCCAGGGAGATAAGTGGCATAAGTGCCTGGCTGGCAGGCGCAAGGTCCTGAGTTCGATCCCCCATGCCAAAAAAGAAAAGAAAGAACAGATACTTTTGTATTAATTGTTCATGTAGCAATTAAGAAAATATTAATCAGGTGACCATTACATCATTATATTATTAGAATATGATTCAATCTTTTCTTTCTTTGTTTCTTTTCTATCTTTTTGTTTGGGATGGAAAAGAGAAGACACCTCACTGTGACGCTGCGCAGGCTGGCCTGGAGCTCACTTTGTGGCCCAGGCTGGTCTTGCTGAGCAATCCTCCAGCCTCAGCATCCTGAGCACTGGGATTACATGCACAGCTAATTCAGTTTTTTTGAAACTCCTTCCCAATTGATAATGGAAAGAAGAAACAAAATATGTATTTCCTTTTTATAAATCAAGTTTTATATTTGAAATCATCAGACATTTTTCTCATTTTCTTTAATGTAACAGAATTTTCCACTTATTTGAATATATAGAAAAATAGTTGGTTTGTCTTTCTATGTAAAACAAAAAGGGAGGGAGAAAGGGAACTAAGAAGGTGGAAAGCAGGAAGGCGGGAAGGAAGTAGGAGGGCAGAGAGGAAGCAGAGGTATCAGGCTTGTGTCTGCAAGGCCTCCCAAAGCCCATGCAGTCACAGATTAGACCTTGAAGGTGGCTGGCTCTAGAAGGCATGATTCAGTGATCATGGGTGAGTACTGACTTACTGACTGTGGTGGGAGGTTCTGCGTAGGATTAAGAGTGCCCTTCCCTGGGTATGAGTGCTACCCTTCCCGGCAGCCTAGATGGATATAAAGGTCAGAAAGAGGGCCTCTGCTTGGGGCTCGCTGCTGCTTCCTCACTGTTGACCTCTTCGCTGCCTTCCTGCCTTTAGTCCACCATGAACAGTTTCCCCCTGTGATGTCTCTCTGCTATGCCCCCTGCCTTGGAAACAGCTGGCTGTGGGCTGGAACTTCTAAGAGCCACAAGCTGAATAAACCTTTCCTCCTTTAACTCTGTATGTCAGGTATTTGGTCTCAGCAATGAGAAGAGGAGATATTTCAGACTATAAATTCTTCAGTATGAGTCAGTTCATTTAGTTTTTCTAAATAGAACTTTTAGTTTCATTTAAGAATTGAATTATTCAGTCTATTGGGTTTTTTTTTTTATATTTTTTACTCATACGCAAAAATCATGTATGTAACAGTGGCTTGTGTACATTATAATGTTATGTAGATACATAGCACCATACAGTGTACTGCAATGTACATAACACTGTTTTGGCCTGTGTCTAGATGTCCCCTGTCATGTTAATAATACGCCTTAGTTATTGAAGACTGACCAGGCCCACAGTCTCCCAAATGAGTGAACAGCCAAGGCTTAAATAAATGAGACAAATGATGTGATTTCAGGGCCCAGGAGAATCAAACACCCTCTCATAGAATTTTGAGATTTTCTGGGGTTTTAGACAAAGAACTTCTCTGGGCATCCTGCATTTATGAGCTTTTCAAAAAAGGAGGGGGCGGACCGGCCAAATAGCTCAGCGGATTAAAGCATCTGCAAGCAGGAGAAGGGACCCAGATCCCCGGGCAAACTAGCTGGCCCAGCCAGGCCCCACCCCAGGGGCGCACTGGAACTGGGCATGGTGATGCGCGTCTGTAATCCCAGCACTTGGGAGGCTGTAAACGGCAGAATCACTATGAGCTATATTGCTGGCTCTGAGAGAGCCACTTCACAGTGGTTTTCTCATCCCCCCAAAGCCTCATGCAATCATATATTGGGCTTTTTCAAATGTACAATTGGTAGTGGTGAAATGCTAGGATGAGGGGTACAAAGATGAAAGGTGGGTGATTGCTGGATCAGTATAAAGGCAGAAAAAAAAATCTGTGACAGTCTCTTGTTTGTTTTGTTTCTGGACACCATAAAGGGCACTCCTCTGGGAAGCCACCCTGCCTTGGAGTCAACCAATTACGGACTGTGAGCTAAATTAAACTTGCTTCCTTTAACTTGGGGTGTTGGGTATTTTGTCTCAGCAATGAAAAAAAGAAACTCAGACATATACCTTGGATAATGTGGGAGGTTAAACATATTTATATCCTCAAACATTTAGTAATTCTTTGCCCTAAAAACTCAGGTTGTTTCTTCTAGCCTTTTGAAGGGCATGGCTTGTCATATCTGCAGTCACTGTGCTCTGCAATGGTACCCTGGCGAGTCTTTCTCTTGCCTAATTATGACACACTACACACTGACCAACCTTTCCCATGTCTCTTCACACCCTGCAATCCCATCTCTAGTAACTATCATTCTGTTCTCAATTTCTCGGACTCCACTCATGGGTGAAAGCTGCAGAACTCATCATTCTGTGCCTGTTTTCTTTTACTTAACATAATGAGCCATGTTCCATCCACATTACTACAAATGGCAGGTTTTCATTCTTTCTTGTGGCTGAGTAGTTTTCAGAGGTGAATGTGTCTGGTCACCAGCTGATGGACATTTGGGTTGTTTTCACTTCTTGGCTACCGTCACTAGTATGCTGATGACCACGGGTGTGAGAATGTCTTTTCAGCATATTGAGTTGGATATATAGGAAACACCCAACCTGAAAAGTACCTGGGACGAGTTTGTGTTTTCTAAAAACCAAAGAATGAATTTTAGGATCAACGAGGTTGAGAGCAGAATATTTATGGGAGGGAACTTCTGTCCAAGAGAGGGACAGATGGGCACCCCCCCACACAGCTGTCTCTTCCAGGGATTTTTATGGCATAAAACCATGTAGTGAGGTGGATCTATAGTGGAGAACATGGGTCAGGCAAAACTATGGTCAAGCAATGAGATTACATGCACCATTGCTTAGGTAAAATTGATTAAATTCTGTACCAAATGAGGAAGCAAGTAACCTAGCGAGCTGGCAGGACCTGAATCCAGGACAGAGTCTCTTCTGGTTGGGGGTTGGATTAGTGACTCTTTTGGGCTCTTCCAAGGTGATTTATACCTATTTAGAATATCAATCCCTGATGCTCACTGCAAGGGAAGTATGTGGTTGCTTTTGTTTACTCCTTTGTCTGGAGATCTGGCCCATACTGGATTGTCTGTCTCTTCCAAAGTTGCAAAGTCACCTTGTCTTCCACCTCCTTGAGGGCCTGGCTCTGCCTGTCTGACTCCTGTACTATTTCTATCTAATTCAGCTGCCTACAACAAGTTCATTCTTTGGGTGCTGGATCATATGACAATTCTATTTTTAATTTTTTGATGATCCTCCATGATATTTTCTATAATAACCAGATTCATTTACACTCCCACTAGCACTGTGAAAGTATTCCCTTCTCTCCACATCCTCACTGCTCTTGTAACCTTTCCCATTTCAGCCATACTAAGGGGCTGAGGAGATTCCCCACTGCAGTTCCCAATCAGTTTCTTTATGGCTGTGATGGTGTGCAGTGAGCTGAAGGCTTTCTTAAAATGGGATAAAAACCTTACTCTATTCCACCTCATTTCTTGTCCCCTGCTTTTCCTTTCCCATTTGCTATTGTTTCTATTCCTTCGGCCTCGCAAGCCTTCCATTTCTACTCCATTTCTTCTCTGTCAGGGTAAGAATGGGGTGAAAGACAGCAAGGCCACGGCAGAAACAGAGGATCCCATGGGATGCAGGTAACCTGGCACGTAAGACAATGCACATGGAGACCAGTGCAGAAAGACGACAGCAGTCAACGTGGACGGGCGGGCAGGTCGCCTGGCATCTGCGACAGTGCGCGTGGAGACGGTGCCGGGAGACGACGGGCGTGGACGGGCGGGCAGGTCGCCTGGCATCTGCGACAGTGCGCGTGGAGACGGTGCCGGGAGACGACGGCAGTCAGCGTGGACGGGCGGGCAGGTCGCCTGGCATCTGCGCGCTGAGGGCGCTCGGGCAGTCCTCCATCCACAAGGCCCCGAAGCGGTGCCCGGCCTTCTTCCTCTGCGAGCAGCGAGGCAGGGATCGCCCTGCTCGTGTCGTCAGGCTTTATCGCTGCCAGGGCGGCAGCGGTGGCGGCCGCAGAGAAGCATAGCGGGAGGAAGCATCCAAGGACCAGGAAGACACAGAGAGGAGAAGCGCAGGGCAGTGGGAGGATCCTCTTACCTGTCGCGGGAGGCGGAGGCTTCAGGACTTGGGCGGGGGCGGGGGCGGGGCCTGGGCGGGGCTTGAGGGCGGGTTCGGAGACGCCCCGGGAGCTGATTGGAGGCTCCCTTGTGGGGGCGGGAGAGGTAGAAGGAAGTCGAATCCAGTGCTGGTGTAGGTAGGAGCGAATGGTCCCTGGGGAGATAAGCTGCTGTTTGGGGGATCCAGCCCGGCCCTGGTAATTTATCATCCGGCCGTAACCTGTCAGTGTCTACCTTAGAAAAATGGAATATCCTAGTTTTCTTTTTTTTCTCTTAACAATCATCAAACAAAATCAAAGAATAAAAGAAAATCTCTTGGGCGGGGAGATTTTCTACTGAGCCATCTCTGGCTCAGTAGAATAAGCGCTTCCCTGGCAAACACAAGGGTCTGAGTTTAATCCCCAGTTCTGCCAAAAAAAAAAAAAAAAAAAAAGAGAGAGAGAGAGAATCTCTTATATAAATATTTTTTTAAAAAAAGAAAACCTCAAAGCAATAAAACATTGTAATTTAAATTATCCAGCCCCACCTCGGAAAAAAATCAACTTGAACACAGTTTACTTGAGAGCATGTATAGTACCCGCATGGTAATTCGGTATATGAACTGTGGAATAAAATATGCATCAATATACATGCTGTGCTGTGAAAAATACGGTAAGAAAAATAGCCTGCACATCGACAGAAAAAATGTCCAGGGAAGTTGAAAACAACATTCTGTCTGGCAGTAAAATACACAGCTGGTGCCATTTGAGGAATAAAAAGGAAAATATTTTTAAAGACTAGCAATTTTTAGAAGGCTTTCAAAATTTGAGTTCTTTAAATTTTTTGTTCACTCGAAGTCTCATATTCTTCATTCTCCCTGTATTTAATAATTCCAATCAATTTTCAAAGTAGAACTTTATCTTAAAAACTTGAAAAATATGGTTCTGAAAATTATAAAACATCATTAGGTAAAAATAGAAAGCAATGAAGGGGAAAATAGACATACCAATAATTATATATATTACTTCTCAGATGAAGTAGAAATAGCAAATCAGGGGGTCAGGGAGCTGGCTCAGTAGAACAAGCGCTTCCCTGGCAAGTCAAGGGCCTGAATTCAATGCCCGGTTCTTCCACCCCCCCTTAAAAAGAGAAAAGAATAGCAAATAAATATATGAAAAAAATGTTCAACATCAGTGCTCATCTAAGACATAAAAATGAAAATAACACTGAAATTCCAACTCACTCCAGATTTAAGCGCCTACTTATGCAAATGCAGTCAGGCCCAGGCAGGATACATCACCAGCTCCACCTGCCTTACCAGATCTACCCTTAAGGTAGCCTGAGCCAACCAAGAAACAAACAAACAAACAAAAAAACTTCCCATTTCACTCTAGGAAGAATGGCTATTATTTAGTTACTTTTCTCATTGCTGAGAAAACAACTACCTGAAACACAAAATTGAAGAGGGAAAAGTTTATTTAGCTTGGTTTGTGGCGGTGTCAGACCATGATTGGCTGGCTTCAAGGCAGGCTGGGGTAGCTGAGGTTCATGCTGTGGAAGATAGCAAAAGCAGCAAGGGAGAGCCAGACAAGCCTTTTTCTGTCCCCTATGTTATGCCCAGGCTACTGGGATTAGGGAGGTTCCAATCCAATCAGTGGACAGATCCAGCAATCACTCACCCTTACTCCCAGCACCCTTAGCCATCAGTTACACGCTCTAGACTCAACCACTGCTGGAAAGCCCTATGATCACATAGGGGCTCTGGCTTCAGTCCTCTGGGTTTAGGGGGACATCCAGACAGTAACCATATAGCTACTGTCAAAAAATCAACCAAAATAAATCCTTGGGGAAAAAGGAACCCTGCTGCACTGTTGATGGGAGTGTAGACTGATGCAACCACTGTGGAAATCTGGGTGAAGACTCCTCAAAAAACTAAAACTACAAGTTCTGTTTAGCTATCCCCTTCTTGATACCTTCCCAAAATAATTAAAAGCATCATACTATCGTTATACAGGTTCACCCATGCAGCACAATTTGTAATAGCTAAATCTTGGAAACAGCCCAAATGCCCATCAACCAATGAATGGAAAAAGACTTTTCTATGCAATGGAGTACTCCTCCTCCATAGATAAGGACAAACTTGAGACATTCCTAGGTAAACAGATGCACTTTGAGACCATACTCAAGTGGAAGAAACCGGACACACATTTTTTGTTGTTGTTGTTTTTAAGTTGTTGTTGTATTTTAGGGAAGGGTCTACCGGGTGTTCAGGATCTCACTACTAGATCAGACTTACAGTAATTCTCCTGTTTATAGTCTCCCAAGTGCTAGGATTACAGCCGTGCACCACACCATCTCAGTGCGCCCTGGGGGCGGGACCTGCATGGCAGGCCTGGGGGTTGAACCTCGGTCCCTGTGCCTGCTTGCAGCTGCTTTAATCCACTGAGATATTTGGTTAGCCCTATGGACACACGTTTAAATATCACATTTTTTTAATCTAGTGTGAGAAACTGAGAGGGTAAAGACCAAAACATATAATAGATATTGTGAAATAGGAAAAAAAAATGTTCAGTGGGAAGTAGAGAGATAAGAGGGGTAAAGGAAGGGGCAAAAGAAAATAGAAGAAAAAATAAAAGCAAAGATTTTTGTTGATGTTGTCTTTTTGAGACAGGCTCTCACTATGCAGTTCAAGTTGGCCTTGAGCTCACTTTATAGCCCAGGCTGATCTTGAACTTGCAATGATCCTCCTGCCTCAGTCTCCCAAGTGCTGGGATTACAGGAAAGCACTACCATGCCCAGATTAAAAAATTATTTTTCCATTATGGGGATGAAACAAAGCTTTTGTAAACAAGGAGAGGAAGAGGCATTGATAAGGGGAGAGGAGAGTGGGGAAGAGGAATTCAGATGTATCATGTGCAGGTACAGATTCCTAATAATGAATGTGACCCTGTTATGCATACCTAAACTGTACTGATAAAATTAGACTTTAGAAACCAACAAAAATTTTATTATAAAATGCCAATAACTCAAAGTATGATAGCAACATTGAAATAAATGATCATTAATGAAAAAATGTAGAACATAGAAATAGACCTTGTAAGAGTGTTTTTATAAGATAAAGGTGAACACATAAATGAGTAGGAGTTTCTAAAAAAATCAATAAGAAAGGGGAAAATATTTTTTTAAATAAGGGCAAATTATGGATTTTAGAAAAAAAATCAATTTAGATGTTTACTTTACCCTGTGGTCCCAAACAAGTCCAAATAAAGAATATTAGAACCTTAAGAAATCAAAACCAAAGGGGAAAAAAATGAACATTTGTCAAACACCCAATGAAACTTATTAAATACTTAAGCGACATAATAGTAACAACAAAAATGTTTCACATGTACACTCAAAGCAATTAATTGAAATAAAGGGGAGCTGCCCGCACCCTGCACTCTGAACAGCCAGAAGCCGGAGAATGAACCTAGCGAGGACTCTGGCACAAGTCTCCGTGGCAGCAGCAGTGGCTTGGAAGAAGAGAACTAAAAAGGAAAAGCAGAGGAAGAGAGTTAAAAAGGAAAAGCGATTCTTTCTGCAGCTGATGACATCATTGCCTTTGGATACTAATGTTTCTGGAAGAAACCCGACTGCCCAAGGACTCTCAGCCCCTGCTGCTCCTAATCTTCAATCCTCTTCTGATCGCTTTAGAACTAGGATTGCGGGGGGCCTGCATGCACTGGAACACGTGGATCCAGGAGTACGTGTACCCATCTGATACCACTCCCAAATAGTGCTCCAACCTGGAGTCCAACGTTGACAACGTGAGGACTGATTTTCTAATTAAAACCATTGCTAAACGGGGCAAGGTATGGCTTTTAAACTTTGATTGAAATAGAGTATTTTAAAATGTCTCTTTAAAACACAAAGCCCCTGCATTTATTTTGAGACAGTTTCTGTTGCCATTGAGAATAAATGAACATGTGTCGGAAGTATATTCTCATCATCCCTTAATGAAAACGCTGGAGCCCGGGTGGCTGAGTCAACAGCGATTTCATTTCTCCCAGTTCTGGAGCTTGAGAGCCCAGGGTTACGGTGCGGGCAGGAGTGGATCAGTTTCTTCGGAGGATGCTCCCCTCGGTTTCCAGAGAGCACCTGGCTCTTCTTCCTGTGGCCTTTGTCCTGAAGTGTACTGTGTGTGTTCCTTTGCATGTCCCAATTCCTTCTTAGAAGACAACCCTCAGACTGCAGTAGAGCCACTCTGAGGCCTCAGTTTGCCTGAGGGATCTCAGGTTCCCTGTCTCTGAGTCAGCCACGTTCTGTGCTATCTGGGGTGGAGGCTTCACAGGTAAATCTTCAGACAGGCAATATTCAGGCTGTGGCATTTTGTTTAATTTCTAACCATTCTATTTCATGCTGTGCTGGTAATAGATGACCAAGAACAGCCCAAACAGTCATCATCAAAGAATTTGTGTCAAAGTATGATCCTGCAAGTCACATGATCAAAAGTCTGAGCTTTTCTTCTGCAAACACCCGTCTGATGTTCCAGGTATTGGTGTTATGGTACTGCTCATTAAAGCCAAGTTTGTGATGCACCATGAAAAAAAGAAAAGGAAAACAATAAATTAAGGGAATATGTTTAATAATAAAGAAGCTCCAAAAGGAAGCTATTTCTCTATAAGAAGTTCACGCAAATCAATGAGAAAATTGAAAATGAACAAATGATACCAGGCAAAAATTCTCAAGTGAAAAATAAGCTAATAAAACATTAGAAATAGAAGGATTTTTTGGGGGGGTTGCTGGCTCAGGCTGCCTTAAGGGCCAGTCTGGTAAGGCATAAGGAGCTGAGGATCAAACAGCAGTATCCTGTGCCTGACTGCATTTACATAAGCAGGTGCTTACACAAGTGAGCTAACTGGCAGGCCCCCCTAAAATGTTAGAAATATTCTCACAAGTAGGTAGAAAAAGTTACAATTTAGATAATAACATTTCTGTATTTAAAAAAAGGTAAGTGTTGAGGTGTGGTGGTTCATGCTTCAAATCCCAGCTACTCAAAGGGCTGAGCTAGAAGGATAGCAAGACCTTATTTCAAAATAAAGGCCCAGGAAGATAGCTCAGTGGAATAAGCACTTGCCTGGCAAATGTAGGGTCCTGAGTTTAATCCCCAGTACTGAAAAAAAAAAGATTCCAAATAAAAAGGGATAGGTACATAGCTCAGGGGTAGCATGTTTGCCCAGCATGTGGAAAAGACCAGGTTCAGTCCCTTCCAGCAGAAAATGGCTAGAAGGAGCTCTTTGCAACACCTAGATGCCAAACTTGACGGTATCTTCAGCTTGGGCCTTCCAGAACTGTGAAATTCATTTTATATTATAAGTTCCCCAGCAGATTATGTGAGCAGTATTTGGGGAAGGCCTTATTTGACAATATGAAAGCAAAAATTAGAAATAATATTCATGCTTGATGTAATTAAAGGAAATTTTATTTTGTGTTGATGATTGGTTTTCAGGGGGGGTTGTTTTTGTTTTGAGACAGGGTCTTGCTGTGTAGTTCAAAGTAGCTTTGAACTCACCATGTTCCTAGGCTGGCCTCCCAAGTGCTGGGATTATAGGCATGTGTCACCAAGCCTTAAGTAAAGCTGTTAAATAAAATAGAGTATATTCTTTGTAAAAAATCAAGAAATGCAGAATAGGCAGGAAATGCTTAGATGATAAAGTAAAGTTAAATATAACAAAGTTATGACTCTAACTATGGGTTTCATAAAAGTAGGTTAATAATAAAGACAATAGGGTGGGAGGGAAAGAAGAAAACATAAAAGGAGAAAAAAAAAAAAGAGAGAACTATTAGTGTACAGCCAGTGGTGTGTGGCTATTGGACTAGATGTCAGGCTTTGCTTCTCCTATTTTTAATTTTTTTTTTTTGTCTTTTTGAGACAGGGTTTTGCTATGCAGTTCAGGCTGGCCTTGAGCTCACTTTGTAGCCCAGGCTAGTTTTGAACTTGCAATCCTCCTGCCTCAGCCTCCCAAGTGCTGGGATTAGAGGCATCAAATTTTCTTTAATAATTTAAAAAAAGTTATCAGGAATGTCAAAAGCTATTAGCTAAAACCAGGATCAGATACACTTTCTAAGCTTTACATGCGGAGCTGCACCGAGTGGTATGGTGCACAACTGCCAGTGACTTTGGTCTCTCTCTACTGGGCCAGCAACAGTCACAAGCAAAGGCCCCTGGGCAAGAACTCCTGGTGAACCAAAACCACACGGTAATGCGGGAACATGAGAGACCACTGAGGTGAGGCAGATGCACTCCATGACAGTTTTTAACAGCAAGGCTTCGCACAGCCTGTGACAAGACTGAAGTGATGGGGGGGACACTACTTGATTTCTGCCTCCTCCAGCTGCCTCCACAAAGGTCTCAGACACATCCTTCCTTCCTCTCTTAGGAGTAGAAGAGACTGAGAAAGGAACCTATCTCCCCAGGAGTTTGTGGAAGAATACACCATGGGGGCTTGCTTAGAAGCAATTGGGGTTCTGAGCAAGAACAAGACTGCTCTTTTAAGGAAGACTAGGAAAGTCCTGAAAGTTTCCAAGTGCTGGAGGTTGAAATGTACAGAGCATTTTACTAAGTTTCCGTAATGAGGTAATATGGGGCCCTTAAACATTTGAGTGTGCTCTGATCCCAGACTGGAACAGCTCTAAGTATAACATGCCTCCTGTGGCTCACCTGGGCTTTGTTTTGCTTCATTTTGCTATGAGCCAATTTTAAACACCGAATTAGGAGTGTCAGTGATTTCCTTTTAAGTAGGCATAATGAAAATAGAAAAGAAAAGCAAGATTGACTATATTTTTATCTATAATTTATATACATAAAAGAGAAGTCTTGTGTCTGGTACATAGTAGTACAGTGATAGTAGGGAAGAAAGGCTCCTTTATCTGGATCTGCCATACCCTAGATTAAAACAAAACAAAACAAAACCCTGCAATCTCCAGGTTCCCTTTATTCTGTTTTCTGTACTTAGCTAAACAACATTTTTTGGTTTCTTAGTTACTTTACTGTATCAACAAAGGAGTGCTAGGTGACACATGGCACAACCCAGCTGATACTGATAGCTTATTTGGTACCCTGTTCTAGTGGAAATTTATTTTTTAAAATTGCTAATAACATGATCCTCCAGAGCATACACAAACACACACACACACACACACACACACACACACACAAGCACGCATGCACCCTGTTTACACTCTATTACGTAGTTGACTAAACTAGTTATTTGGAGAAATGTGATTGTTAAAGTTTCAGAGACTACATTCTGGCTCTGTGGTCATTAACCAGAATTCAGTACAGGTCAGTGTAGGCCAGAACACTGCTACGGATGTACTCATGTGTCTACTGCTGATACTGTTATGAACATTACAAAACTACCAAGTACCCAAGTACTAGCGTAGAATTCAAAGAATTGCTTAATACAATCAAATTAATGTGTAGCAGATGGAACCATTATTTCTTTGAAGAAATTTCATTGGGTGAGCTAAAGCTAGTATCTGCCAAACAAGGAACCTTCTTTATACACTAACATATGTTCATCAATTTTGCATCACCCATGAATACTGTAGACAGCACACACTATGCAGCCACATCAGTAATAAAGTCATATCACTATTCCTACTAGAAATAATGCCATCACCTTGAGTTAAATAATACTTCATGCTTGTTTATGTACATATAGGTATATTTTTAATTATTCTATTGTATAACACATTAAATATGGACTAAACCCTGTAAAGGATCTAACTTGAATTTGAAGCCTTCCAAATATTTTTGTTTTGTTGTCTTCATGTGTTTCTTCATAGGCTTTTTTTTTTTTTTCAGTGCAGGGAATTGAACCCAAGTCCTCCACCCTGGGCTACATTTCCAGCCTTGCTTTTTACTTTGAGACAGGGTCTCACTAAATAACTACATTGACCAGGCTGGACTCAAACTTATATTCCTCTTGCCTCAGTCTCCCAGAATGCTGAGATCACAGGCAGTGCCGTCATACCTGGCTGGGTTTATTTTTTAAAATAAATCATTAGTATACTATGTCATCTCTAACACTCCAGCATAGATTTGGGATAATTGTGCACGTTTTTATTAAAACTCATGGATGATATACTAAATAAGTATAGCTGTCTTGTTTTATTAAAAAAAAAAAAGATTGAATCATAATACATAGCCAGGCATGGTGGTGCATACCAGCAATCCCACCCCTGGGGAGGTTGAGGCCAGAGGATTTCGGTGAGTTGGAGGTCATCGTGGGTTAAAAAATGAGTTCAAGGCCAGCCTGAACTAAGACTCTCTCTCCAAAACACAAAAATAACCTGAAAAGGACATAATAAATATAAGCACTTTAGAAGAAATGTACACTCCAGGTGTGATGTCACAGGCCCGTAAATCCCAGCACTTAGATGGCCTCAGAGGAGAGCAGTCCTCCTACCTCAGCCTCCCAAGCACTGAGATCACAGGTGTACACCACCATTCTCTGACATATGTTAAGATATTGATCCTCAGGGTGAGTGGGGCAAGATAAAGCCAAGCAGGCACCTAAAGAGCAGTTGTGGCCTGTAATCCCAGCACTTGGGAGGCTGAGGCAGGAGGATTGTTGTGAGTTCAAGACCAGCCTGAGCTACAAAGTGAGCTTAAGGCCAGCCTGAACTGCACAGTGAGACCCTGTCTCAAAAAGACAAAAAAATAAAATAAAATAAAATAAAAAATAAAGAGCAGTTGTGGCCTTGAAGGGGACTGCAGGACCCTGATCTCTTTTCCTTTGGCTCATGAGATAAGGGGGTTTCTCTCCTCTTGGGAATTTCCTTTGTTTTGTTTGTTTGTTTTGTGTTGTGTTTTTTTAAGAGACATGAAGAGGTTTGTTAGGCAGAATTTGAAGTACACTCTCAGGGGCTGGGTATTTGGCTCAGTGGTAGAATGTTTGCTTAGCAAGCTGGAAGCCCAGGGTTTGGTCCTCAGCACCTAAATAAATAAATAAAGTACATACACACTCAAACATAGGGTAAGCCCTCAAGAGAGAGGTAAATTATAGTCAAGTTGGGGATTTCCTTTTGGTTTTAGTGGTGGACATAAGTGGTTTCTTATTGCTTACTTATCTTTCTCTGATGGTTTTATCCCTGAATAACATAATCTAATACAAATATTGGCTACTTTCTAAACTTTATGCTTCACTAATCTTCTTTCATGACCAAATCAGTGCCTACCATCTCAGTAATATGGGGTTATAGTGTTTTCAGAAATCACACAGATACAATAAAATAAAGATCAAAAAATATATTACAAGGATAGAGAAGTGATTGATTGTATTACAGAACACTTATTTAATGGCATGCTTTGCAGCTATCCAAGCCTGTGAAGAAGATCCCTATGTGTTGCTCATGAAAGTGCTCATAATTAATCAGAATGTGCAGCACCTGCCTGGAGACACAGCCTGGAGACTGGGCCCTGTGGCCTGCAGGCCCAAGCCCACCCGACAACTCTGCTGCTTAAGGAGAACTTGTCTCAAAGAAAACGAAAAAATAGAGGCCAGAAAGGCAGCCAAGTGAGAAGGCCCTGGGTTTGATCAGTAGTACTAAAGAAAAAGAACGTGTTACTGACCAATTTCAGTCACTATTTATGAAAACAAATAGGTTAATATAGGAGCAAACAGGTTAGAATGTTGGCATTGGACAATCATATTTTTATGGAATTTTTAATCATTTTTTTTGTGTTCAGGTAATTTGGTTTTTCCTAGCGTTTTTCGCTATTTGCAGATAATTTTAAACAAAGAAAGCAATATTTTATTTTATTTTATTTATTTATTTATTTATTTTGACAGAACTAGGGATTAAATCAGGCCCTTGCACTTGACAGGGAAGCGCTTATTCCACTGAGCCATCTCCCTGGCCCTAGATAGCAATATTTTAGATCCTTTCCTTAAAAATATTGGGCCAGGAAGATAGCTCAGCAGAATAAGCGCTTGTCTGGCAAGCACCAGGGCTTGAGTTCAATTCCCAGTTTTGCAAAAATAAATAAATGAAAATATCAAAGTTTGGGTTGGGGAGATACTCAGTAGAGTAAGTACCTGCCTGGAAAGCACAAGATTCTGAGTTCAATCCCCATTACCATAAAAATAAATAAATAAATAAATCACAGTTTGATGGTGTTACCTTATACACTGTGAAGAGAATGAAGTTTTAGGTATTAAAAAACTCCATGAGTTTTATAATTGCAAAAGTAAAAAACTATTTTATATAGCAGTTAAAACTGAATTATAGATAACTGTGGTTGAGTCTCTTTCTATTTTATTATTACTGGTTTTGCATAATTTTTTAAATCACCATAGAATTTGGTGGAACCAAATGAAATTATAGTTATTATGAAAAAAAATGTTCAATTACTATATTTTCTCATAGCTGTTCCTAAAAATCAATAATTATGCTGAATTACATTACATGATATCTGTCGCGTGCACCCTCGCCAGCAAGGAAGACGCGACCACTGGTTGTTCTCTCTGCAGTTTATTCAGCCTTTAACAATGTTCTTCCTTAGGTAGTGGCCCAGAAGGGAAGTCCGCTCATAGCTAAATACCTTCGGGCATCCAATCCCGAAGCGCCACGTAAGCATTGTCTATAGGTCTAGGTACGCGGAAGCAAGCCACTGTCCTGTCTCGTTGCCTAATACGGAGTTGTTATCCACAGAGAGCTCTCATCCCCGAGGGGGTGGAAGGCGAAACCGGAGCCATCTTTAAGGCGCGGTTGCACGCAGCTCTCTACAGATATCAGGCCAGGGAGATAGCTCAGCAGCAAGGTGCTTGCCTGGCTATTTCTTTGGCACTGTCCGTACTGATTTGGATTGTGACTGTACTAATGTATAGTCCCACCAACATTGTAAAAGGGTTCCATCCCCTGCCCAATCTCACCAGAATTTCTTATTATTGGATTTTTTGGTTCATTTTAAACAAAAGCTTATTTAAACAATGACACTTGACTTAAAGGGAAAACTATCTAGGATTCTTTTTTAAAGAGTAATTTGCTCCTACTTAAATGCAGATTGCCCTGCATGTAACAGCTACATACGAAAAAGTTCTAAAATTATCCTTGGTTTTACAATGATAAATGAAAAACATTAAAATTCTCCGATCAAACAAGGTATGCAAGGATTTTATGTTGTTTTCTTTTTTTTTTTTTTTCCAGAACCAGAGTTTGAACTCAGGCCCTTGTGCTTGCCAGGCAAGCACTTATTCTACTGAGCTATCTCCCCAGCACCTTGTTGTTGTCTTTTCTGTTAAAACAGTGAGAGCAAAACAACTTCTTGGAATATAAAGGTAAGTGCTGATGAGCGTGACACTAATGGAGAAAGGGGATTATTTTCACAGAACCAGTAATTCCCCATCCCACCTCCATTTGATGTCAATAAAAACATGTTGTTGGCCACTTATTAAAAAAAAGCAATATGCTTGTGCACATTTACCAGATACTTGATGTGCAATAAAAGAACTGGGAAGGGGTAGATGAAAGAATAGAGAAAACTCCGCTGTAGCAGTCAGGATATGGTGGACCACATTGCAGCTTTTGAATTAAGTTCTGGAAGAACAGAGTTCTGCAGTAGAGTCATTGCAGGTTCCCTTTTTTGTAGATGCCTCCTGTCTGCTGCAGGAGCACATCCATTGTATCCTTGTCCTCAGTTTCCAACTGTGTAGTGTGTCTATTTCATTGATTGGCCATCCATCAAATTGGAATCTGAGCTGCCTCACTGACAAATACTGTCATTCACAACAGGCTCTCCTTAGTTTACTAAGCGGCGTACACCTTTTAATCTTAAAGTGCACCATAGACTGTCATGCACCACCACCTTCAAATTAATGTGATCATTGCCCTCAGTCTTGACTCCTTCCTTGGGTTTCTCGGTGGCATAGTGAACACCCAGGGCTCCTTAGCTGCCGCTTCATAAAATAGGTACCAGGTTCACACCAAACACACACACAAGGAGCACTAGCTATTACTGGATTTCTTAATGATAGCCATTCTTTCTAGAGTGAGATGGATCTCACTGTAGTGTTGTTTTAATTTGCATTCTCTAACAGGCAGAGCTGTTCAACTTTTTTTATGTGTTTATTGTCCATTTGTACTTTTTCTTGTGAGACATGTCTGTTCATTTTAGTTGCCTAGATTTTAAATTGGGTCTTTTATTTTAGGAGCTCTAACATTTTTGAGATCTTTGTATGTTCCAGTTATTAGTCATCTGTCCAAGAAGTACTGGCAAAATTTCTCTTCCCCTTTTGGGGGTTTTCTCTTCATACTGTTGACTGTTTCCTTTGCTGTGCTTAAAATTATAAATTTGATATGACACTGTTTATTGATTCCTGAGCTGTTTCTTGTGCAACTGGAATTCTGTACAGAAAGTTCTTGCCTATGCCTACGTCTTCAAGATTTGGTGTGTTCTGACCCTGAGATTCATCCCAAGGATGCAGGAATGGCTCAACACATACAAATCAATAAATGTAACTCATCCTTTTAGTAGAAACAAGGACAGAAGTTACATGATCATCTCACCTGGTGCAGGAAAAGGTTTTGACAAAATCCAATATTCATTCTTGAAAAAATAGGTACAGAGGGACCATCTAGTAAGAGCAATTTATGATGAAAAATGGCCAACATCATATTAGATGGGGAGAAGCTGAAAGCATCCCATCTAAAATCAGGAACTAAACAGTGCTGTCCACTATCATTAATACTGTTCATTATAGTTATTCAAACATTAGCCAGAGCAATTAGGCAGGAGAAAGAAAAGAAGGTGTCAAATTACCATTATCTTCAGATGACCATCTTCTAACATAGAAAACTTAAAAACTGTACCAAAAGACTCCTAGAATTAAAAACCAGGCCTGGGGATATAGTTCAGTGGCATAGCACCTGCCTGGCAAGGGCAAGGTCCTGAGTTCAATCCCCAGTACCACAAAAAGAAAAAAAGAATTAAAAACCAAATTCAGCAGCATAACAGAATATAAAGCTAATATTAAAAAATCATTAGTATTCCTATACATCAATAATAATGGCATAACCAGGTGTGATGGCACATGCCTGTAATCCCAGCTCTCAGGAGGATGAGACAGGAGACTTGTTGCAAGTTTGAGACCAGTGCAGTTTGCAAAGTGAGCTCAAGACCAGCCTGAACTGCATAATGAGACTCTGCCTCAGAATAAATAAATAAATAAATCTATCAATCAATCAAGAAAGAAATTATGGAAATAATACTTTATCCCTGGCCCTACCTATCTATCTATCTATCATCTATCTGTCTGTCTGTCTGTCTGTCTGTCTGTCTGTCTGTCTGTCTGTCTGTCTATCTATCTATCTATCTATCTATCTATCTATCTATCTATCTATCTATCTATTTTATAGAACTCGGTACTCTGCACTTTCCAGGAAGGTGCTTATGCTGCTAAGCTATTTCCAGGCCCTCGTCCTTTTATTTTTTAATATATGTATTTCTTTGGGGATTAATTGCATTCTTGGTATAGTGCAGTTTTGTTTCTTGACCTACTCTGTGTCTTTGCTTTGGGAAATTGAGACCCTTCATATTGGGAGTTGTTACTAAAAGATACTGACTTCATTCCTGTCATCTTTGTTTTCTTTCTTTCTCTCTGTTCTAACATTTAACTGTCCACTTGACCTGTTATATACATTCTATTAGGTTAGGTTTTGTTGTTCTTTTGTATTGTTTTTTGTTGTTTTGGTTTTTTTTTGTGTTTCTGGCTTCATTGTCTCTTTTACAATATCCTTTAATTTTTTTGTCGTGCTGGTTTGGTGGTCATTAATTTCCTGAGGCATCTTTTGTTGTGGAAATACCTTACTTCATCAGTTTTTTTTTTTTTTTTTTTTTTTTTTTTTTTTTTTTTTTTT